>CM069857.1:595000-832500 GCA_036172795.1 Pelodytes ibericus
ATATAACTACCACTAAGGAATCAGTAATGCACTATACCATATTCATAAATAATATAACTACCACTAAGGAATCAGTGATGCACTATACCATATTCATACATAATATAACTACCACTAAAGAAGCAGTAATGCACTATACCATATTCATACATAATATAACTATCACTAAGGAATCAGTAATGCACTATACCATATTCATACATAATATAACTACCACTAAGGAATCAGTGATGCACTATACCATATTCATACATAATATAACTACCACTAAAGAATCAGTAATGCACTTTACCATATTCATACATAATATAACTACCACTGAGGAATCAGTAATGGACTATACCATATTCATACATAATATAACTACCACTAAGGAATCAGTAATGCACTATACCATATTCATACATAATATAACTACCACTAAGGAATCAGTGATGCACTATTCATACATAATTTAACTACCACTAAGTAATCAGTGATGCACTATACCATATTCATACATAATATAAACTACCACTGAGGAATCAGTAATGCACTATACCATATTCATACATAATATAACTACTACTACTAAGGAATCAGTAATGCACTATACCATATTCATACATAATATAACTATCACTAAGGAATCAGTAATGCACTATACCATATTCATACATAATATAACTACTACCACTAAGGAATCAGTAATGCACTATACCATATTCATACATAATATAACTACTACTACTAAGGAATCAGTAATGCACTATACCATATTCATACATAATATTGCTAGCACTAAGGAATCAGTAATGCACTATACCATATTCATACATAATATAACTACCACTAAGGAATCAGTAATGCACTATACCATATTCATACATAATATAACTACTACTAAGGAATCAGTAATGCACTATAACATATTCATACATAATATAACTACCACTAAGGAATCAGTAATGCACTATACCATATTCATACATAATATAACTAGCACTAAGGAATCAGTAATGCACTATACCATATTCATACATAATATAACTACTACTACTACTACTACTACTACTACTACTAAGGAATCAGTAATGCACTATACCATATTCATACATAATGTAAACTACCACTAAGGAATCAGTGATGCACTATACCATATTAATACATAATATAACTAGCACTAAAGAATCAGCGATGCACTATACCATATTCAATCACTAAGGAATCAGTGATGCACTATACCATATTCATACATAATATAAACTACCACTAAAGAATCAGTAATGCACTATACCATATTCATACATAATATAAACTACCACTGAGGAATCAGTAATGCACTATACCATATTCATACATAATATAACTACCACTAAGGAATCAGTAATGCACTATACCATATTCATACATAATATAAACTACCACTAAGGAATCAGTAATGCACTATACCATATTCATACATAATATAACTACCACTAAGGAATCAGTGATGCACTATACCATATTCATACATAATATAACTATCACTAAGGAATCAGTGATGCACTATACCATATTCAATCACTAAGGAATCAGTGATGCACTATACCATATTCATACATAATATAACTACCACTAAGGAATCAGTGATGCACTATACCATATTCATACATAATATAACTACCACTAAGGAATCAGTAATGCACTATACCATATTCATACATAATATAAACTACCACTAAGGAATCAGTGATGCACTATACCATATTCATACATAATATAACTACCACTAAGGAATCAGTGATACACTATACCATATTCATACATAATATAACTACCACTAAGGAATCAGTAATGCACTATACCATATTCATACATAATATAACTACCACTAAGGAATCAGTGATGCACTATACCATATTCATACATAATATAACTACCACTAAGGAATCAGTGATGCACTATACCATATTCATACATAATATAACTACCACTAAGGAATCAGTAATGCACTATACCATATTCATACATAATATAACTACCACTAAGGAATCAGGGATGCACTATACCATAGTCATACATAATATAACTACCACTGAGGAATCAGTAATGCACTATACCATATTCATACATAATATAAACTACCACTAAGGAATCAGTAATGCACTATACCATATTCATACATAATATAACTACCACTAAGGAATCAGTGATGCACTATACCATATTCATACATAATATAACTACCACTAAGGAATCAGTAATGCACTATACCATATTCATAAATAATATAACTACCACTAAGGAATCAGTAATGCACTATACCATATTCATAAATAATATAACTACCACTAAGGAATCAGTGATGCACTATACCATATTCATACATAATATAACTACCACTAAGGAATCAGTAATGCACTATACCATATTCATACATAATATAACTACCACTAAGGAATCAGTGATGCAGTATACCATATTCATACATAATATAACTACCACTAAGGAATCAGTAATGCACTATACCATATTCATACATAATATAACTATCACTAAGGAATCAGTAATGCACTATACCATATTCATACATAATATAACTACCACTAAGGAATCAGTAATGCACTATACCATATTCATACATAATATAACTACCACTAAGGAATCAGTAATGCACTATACCATATTCATACATAATATAACTACCACTAAGGAATCCGTAATGCACTATACCATATTCATACATAATATAACTACCACTAAGGAATCCGTAATGCACTATACCATATTCATACATAATATAACTACCACTAAGGAATCAGTGATGCACTATACCATACTCATACATAATTTAACTACCACTAAGGAATCAGTGATGCACTATACCATATTCATACATAATATAACTACCACTAAGGAATCAGTAATGCACTATACCATATTCATACATAATATAACTACCACTGAGGAATCAGTAATGCACTATACCATATTCATACATAATATAACTATCACTAAGGAATCAGTGATGCACTATACCATATTCATACATAATATAACTACCACTAAGGAATCAGTGATGCACTATACCATATTCATACATAATATAACTACCACTAAGGAATCAGTAATGCACTATACCATATTCATACATAATATAAACTACCACTGAGGAATCAGTAATGCACTATACCATATTCATACATAATATAACTACCACTAAGGAATCAGTGATGCACTATACCATATTCATACATAATATAACTACCACGGAGGAATCAGTAATGCACTATACCATATTCATACATAATATAACTACCACTAAGGAAACAGTAATGCACTATACCATATTCATACATAATATAACTACCACTAAGGAATCAGTAATGCACTATACCATATTCATACATAATATAACTACCACTAAGGAATCAGTAATGCACTATACCATATTCATACATAATATAACTACCACTAAGGAATCCGTAATGCACTATACCATATTCATACATAATATAACTACCACTAAGGAATCCGTAATGCACTATACCATATTCATACATAATATAACTACCACTAAGGAATCAGTGATGCACTATACCATACTCATACATAATTTAACTACCACTAAGGAATCAGTGATGCACTATACCATATTCATACATAATATAACTAGCACTAAAGAATCAGTGATGCACTATACCATATTCATACATAATATAACTACCACTGAGGAATCAGTAATGCACTATACCATATTCATACATAATATAACTATCACTAAGGAATCAGTGATGCACTATACCATATTCATACATAATATAACTACCACTAAGGAATCAGTGATGCACTATACCATATTCATACATAATATAACTACCACTAAGGAATCAGTGATGCACTATACCATATTCATACATAATATAACTACCACGGAGGAATCAGTAATGCACTATACCATATTCATACATAATATAACTACCACTAAGGAAACAGTAATGCACTATACCATATTCATACATAATATAAACTACCACTAAGGAATCAGTGATGCACTATACCATATTCATACATAATATAACTATCACTAAGGAATCAGTAATGCACTATACCATATTCATACATAATATAACTACCACTGAGGAATCAGTAATGCACTATACCATATTCATACATAATATAACTAGCACTAAAGAATCAGTGATGCACTATACCATATTCATATATAATATAACTACCACTGAGGAATCAGTAATGCACTATACCATATTCATATATAATATAACTACCACTAAGGAATCAGTAATGCACTATACCATATTCATACATAATTTAACTACCACTAAGGAATCAGTGATGCACTATACCATATTCATACATAATATAACTATCACTAAGGAATCAGTGATGCACTATACCATATTCATACATAATATAACTACCACTAAGGAATCAGTGATGCACTATACCATATTCATACATAATATAACTACCACTAAGGAATCAGTAATGCACTATACCATATTCATACATAATATAACTACCACTAAGGAATTAGTAATGCACTATACCATATTCATACATAATATAACTATCACTAAGGAATCAGTGATGCACTATACCATATTCATACATAATATAACTACCACTAAGGAATCAGTAATGCACTATACCATATTCATACATAATATAAACTACCACTGAGGAATCAGTAATGCACTATACCATATTCATACATAATATAACTATCACTAAGGAATCAGTGATGCACTATACCATATTCATACATAATATAACTAGCACTAAGGAATCAGTAATGCACTATACCATATTCATACATAATATAACTACCACTAAGGAATCAGTGATACACTATACCATATTCATACATAATATAACTACCACTGAAGAATCAGTAATGCACTATACCATATTCATACATAATATAACTGTACCACTAAGGAATCAGTAATGCACTATACCATATTCATACATAATATAACTACCACTGAGGAATCAGTAATGCACTATACCATATTCATACATAATATAACTACCACTAAGAAATCAGTGATGCACTATACCATATTCATACATAATATAATTACCACTAAGGAATCAGTAATGCACTATACCATATTCATACATAATATAACTGTACCACTAAGGAATCAGTAATGCACTATACCATATTCATACATAATATAACTACCACTAAGGAATCAGTAATGCACTATACCATATTCATACATAATATAACTACCACTAAGAAATCAGTGATGCACTATACCATATTCATACATAATATAATTACCACTAAGGAATCAGTAATGCACTATACCATATTCATACATAATATAACTGTACCACTAAGGAATCAGTAATGCACTATACCATATTCATACATAATATAACTACCACTAAGGAATCAGTAATGCACTATACCATATTCATACATAATATAACTACCACTAAGAAATCAGTGATGCACTATACCATATTCATACATAATTACCACTAAGGAATCAGTAATGCACTATACCATATTCATACATAATATAACTATCACTAAGGAATCAGTAATGCACTATACCATATTCATACATAATATAACTACTACTACTAAGGAATCAGTAATGCACTATACCATATTCATACATAATATAACTACCACTAAGGAATCAGTAATGCACTATACCATATTCATACATAATATAACTATCACTAAGGAAGCAGTAATGTACTATACCATATTCATACATAATATAACTACCACTAAGGAATCAGTAATGCACTATACCATATTCATACATAATATAACTACTACTACTAAGGAATCAGTAATGCACTATACCATATTCATACATAATATAACTACCACTAAGGAATCAGTGATGCACTATACCATATTCATACATAATATAACTACCACTGAAGAATCAGTGATGCCCCATACCATATTCATACATAATATAACTATCACTAAGGAATCAGTAATGTACTATACCATATTCATACATAATATAACTACCACTAAGGAATCAGTAATGCACTATACCATATTCATACATAATATAACTACCACTAAGGAATCAGTGATGCACTATACCATATTCATACATAATATAACTACCACTAAGGAATCAGTAATGCACTATACCATATTCATACATAATAAAGTTAAATTATGTATATAATTATGTTACATTACGTATATTTATGTATACCACTGAAGAATACCCGTGATGCATTACTTAGTGATGCCCTATACCATATTCATAGATAGTGGAGTGGTGATGGCCCAGACGGCTCTTTTAATCTTTGCTTTTTTACGATTTACCCATCCTCTACATACCATGATCCCAGCCAGGTGGAGGAGAGGCTCTGCCATGTGACCAGTTTTCCCAGTTATTTTAAATTATCTTAATAAAGTTATATTTTATATCATCTACAATTTATGTTATTTTCTTTTTATCTCTTTTACTACATATGTCACGATAGATTGGCAGCAACTCTTTTTGTTTAAAGTAAATGACATGTGTGTACATTTCTGTGTTCATAGCAATTCATGGGTGTACATATGGTTGCTTGGATGTTCATACATGTTCCTCTAAACTGAAATGACCCTTTTCAAGGTCTACCCATAGGTTATCCCAAACTTGTCCTCACTTGAACACCCTTCTCTTTCTGCTGCCACATGCTGCTATACTCTCCTAATAAGAAAATGTAGATAAAAGCCCATGGGAAAACATGACAGCAAGGACAACGAGGGGACATATAGGTCTCATGCTACCAGCTGGAAACCAGGGATTATGGGTGGGATTTTTGGGCACTTACACTAGTTTTGTTGTGTGTGTGTTTTTCTTTACATGATTTTAACTAATAATAATACAAGTTTTGTTTTTTTATCCATTGAGACTTCACAATACATTTTTTCTCTTTCCACCAGGGATTATGCTCAATCCCAGCCCTCATATTCTAAGTGTGTAGGTGCCAGCACAGAACAGAAGACGGCTTACCATCTACATCTGAAGTGATTTGTCCAAAGAGGGTGAGGTAAGGATCATACACCACACTCCTGAAGATCCAGTCTAGACGTGTCTCATTGCTTATAAGAATAGACTGCTTTGCCACCCCATATGCTACAATCCAGATAGCCAGGAGGAAGAGGAAGAAGAAAATATCCTTAAACTGTAAGAGGGACATGAGAAAATGAGCCTTCAAATGAAACAAATATTTAAATCAAATAATCTTGTTGGTCTTCATTTGAAAGTTTGGATCTCACCATCTGATGGAGGATGATAATCTTGGGTCCCAGAACTCTGCTGACCGTGAAGATATGCAGGACACGAGCACAGAAGATCATAAAGTCCAAGGATAAGAAAACACGGCCAAGGTACACAGTGTTCATGTTGGCCAACCTACAGGATTCAGAGGACACTATATAAAGAATGAGCTTTAACCATCACACATGTGTAATGATTCTCCTCATTTAGGAGCTCAAGGTTAATACATTAATGCATCACATGTGCATCTCATTGACATCTATTTAAAATCCATGCAAAATGAAAGCCATGAAATTAGATTGTGTTCTTGGTTTGAGCATGATGAAGTAAATAAACAGAGCAAACTGTAAAAGAAAGCCCAATGCCTGAACAATCTGATATCATCCTACTGCATGTTTCACTTTGTATTCTACCTTTTCTTGCTCCACTGTTGTCTGATCCTGTTCATTCTCTTCCTTTGCTCCCTTTCTGAACTGTTCTTCCACTAGATGATCATTCATTTTGCCTCTACATTTTCCATTACCTCCACACCCTTCCATAAATCTAGTCACATCCTTCCATTCAACTCCTTTGAAATCACAGACAGCCCTCTATATATACGGTACACTTGTTTCCTGGTCCTTAATGCTCCCAATACTTCCAGCATTCCTCTTTCCCCTCTGGTTTTCCTATTGAACCTTATCCCATTTTTATTAGGACCTCACTCCCATGACAAAACATTCTCTTTACTTTTCTCTGACCATGTTACACAGGGAGGCTTTCTGAAAGACATCCAGGTCTTTTGAAAAGCAGATGTAACCATAAAGTTCACTAACATTGAGAATTGGGAGTTTGACTTTCAGGTCACCACATCAGTGAAAAACAATACAAATTGCTATTCACTAAAGGGAGTTTGAACTGGGAGGTGAGTTGGCCCCCTAATAAAAAAAAACGGACCGATGCTCCTGGAAATTAATATAAATATGTGGACCATGGAAACTGACCCTGGACCCTCTTAAAAATAATAAAGGCTGGAGCTACTAAATGTTCCTGGCACCACAGACAAAGGGGGGGGGGGGTTTAGGGTTAGTGGGGCTATTTATTATAGGTGCCGGAAGCTTTGATAGCTCCCGACACCATTTTTATTATGGGGCGCATGGCTACTTGCCTTGGCCACCATATGTGTTACTGTTTCTGAGGGCCATATTGGGAACAACCAGAAACTTTTTAAACAGGGAGTGGGGATTTGTTTTATGTTTTTACATTTTTTCATTGGGGAAGGATTTTTCAGACTTGACAGACGTAGCCTAAATAAAGCATTTTTTTTCTTCCCCCATAGAAATGAATGATAATGAGTTTCATTCTGTTCCCATTCATTCCAGCATGTATCACTTTAGGGAATACCATTTTGCAAGGTTGAGATGAGGCATATGAGAATGGGCGAGCCTGTCCAAGGTTGGAGGTTGGATGTGGTAATCTCGTCCTCCAAATCCGGATTTTAGAGAATAGACCCAAATAAGTGACAATTTTATTAAACCTTGTGGTCATTGTACATAATCTACAAAAAGGTTAGATAAACATTATCTTCTCCCTTGTTTAAATATTTTACCTAAAATAGCTAACTGATGGTAAATTAAGATCTAATTCACCTGCAGATCAGTCCAACTGCAAACAGACAAAGTGCCATGGTGTCAATCTGGTTCCAGAACTCGGAAATATACTGAACAGCTTTTGTTACAAACCCAAGTCGATCTGGGTCATACAGTAACTGAGGAGGAAAGGGAGAAAATGTTCTTTATGAATAAATAAATTGGGGGTTAAAGGAGAGGGTTAGGAGTTTAATGATAGATTAAATGGAGTCAGGTGGGAGTGGAAATGTATTAGAGCGACTGTATGGAACAGGTATTTCTATTGAGATATGGGAAATCCCACTTATTTCCTGGGATAAGTCAGCCTTCAGCATGTATTGTACCTGACGTAGCTCCTCACTTAGGATGGACGCCACCCAGACATACAGGAGATACTCTTTCCATGATGGGTAAGTCTGGAAATCAATCATCAAGACGTAGGCAAAGAGCCACAGGAAGCCGATATAGGAGACAACGTTATAGTAAAACTTCACCACTGGAGCATTGAAGAAGGCCAGGAACTTCCATAGACAACTGTATGGTGGAAGCCTAAAGTAAAGAGGACATATTACTACAATCGGGGAGCAGGTTCTGAGCTGCAAGAGCACGACTGCGGAGATTTAGGGGAGTTAAAGGCTAAGACCAACAGAGAGAAACCGATACATGTGGAAGAACAGGAAACCGCTAGTAGATAAGCAAGTAGTGTTGTATTGGGTGTTACAATTGAACAAACATTGCATGGGAATTAATACTAGCTTTGGGGTATTGGGATATAGGATTATGGTATCATGGAAGTTATGATACTGGGGTGAGATGGGATTAAAGTACTGATTTTGGGGTGTTAGATGATGGTATTAGGGTAAGATGGGTTATACTACTGATATTGGGGTGTTAGATGCTGGTATTATGGTGATCTTGGGATGTTAGATGATGGTGTTGATGTGAGATTGGGTTATACTACTGATATTTGGGTGTCAGATGATGGTATTAGGGTGAGATTGGGTTTTACTACTGATATTGGGGTGTTAGATGATGGTATTAAGGTGAGATGGGGTTATAGTACTGATATTGGGGTGTTAGATGATTGTGTTGATGTGAGATTGGGTTATATTACTGATATTGGGGTGTAGATGATGGTATTAGGGTGAGATTGGGTTATAGTACTAACACCCAAATATCAGTACTATAACCCAATCTCACATCAACATTATCATCATCTAACATCCCAAGATCACCCTAATACCAGCATCTAACACCCCGATATCAGTATTATAACCTAATATTACAATAATACCATCATCTAACACCCCAATATCAGTATCATAACTTCCTAATACTATAACCCAATCTCAACCTAATACCATCATCTAACACCCCAATATCAGTAGTATAACCCATCTCACCCTAATACCATCATCTAACACCCCAATATCAGTAATATAACCCAATCTCACATCAACACAATCATCTAACACCCCAATATCAGTATTATAACCCAATCTTACCCTAATACCATCATCTAACACCCCAATATCAGTAATATAACCCAATCTCACATCAATACAATCATCTAACACCCCGATATCAGTATTATAACCTAATATTACAATAATACCATCATCTAATGCCCCAATATCAGTATCATAACTTCCTAATACTATAACCCAATCTCAACCTAATACCATCATCTAACACCCCAATATCAGTATTATAACCTAATATTACAATAATACCATCATCTAACACCCCATATCAGTATCATAACTTCCTAATACTATAACCCAATCTCAACCTAATACCATCATCTAACACCCCAATATCAGTAGTATAACCCATCTCACCCTAATACCATCATCTAACACCCCAATATCAGTAATATAACCCAATCTCACATCAACACAATCATCTAACACCCCAATATCAGTACTATAACCCAATCTTACCCTAATACCATCATCTAACACCCCAATATCAGTAATATAACCCAATCTCACATCAACACAATCATCTAACACCCCGATATCAGTATTATAACCTAATATTACAATAATACCATCATCTAATGCCCCAATATCAGTATCATAACTTCCTAATACTATAACCCAATCTCAACCTAATACCATCATCTAACACCCCAATATCAGTATTATAACCTAATATTACAATAATACCATCATCTAACACCCCAATATCAGTATTATAACCTAATATTACAATAATACCATCATCTAACACCCCAATATCAGTAATATAACCCAATCTTACCCTAATACCATCATCTAACACCCCAATATCAGTAGTATAACCCATCTCACCCTAATACCATCATCTAACACCCCACTATCAGTACTATAACCCAATATCAACCTAATACCATCATCTAACACCCAAATATCAGTAATATAACCCAATCTTACCCTAATACCATCATCTAACATCCCAAGATCAGTAATATAACCCAATCTCAACCTAATACCATCATCTAACACCCCAATATCAGTAGTATAACCCATCTCACCCTAATACCATCATCTAACACCCCAATATCAGTACTATAACCCAATCTCAACCTAATACCATCATCTAACACCCAAATATCAGTAATATAACCCAATCTCAACCTAATACCATCATCTAACAACCCAATATCAGTAATATAACCCAATCTCAACCTAATACCATCATCTAACACCCCAATATCAGTAATATAACCCAATCTCACATCAACACAATCATCCAACACCCCAATATCAGTACTATAACCCAATCTTACCCTAATACCATCATCTACACCCAAATATCAGTAATATAACCCAATCTCACCCCAATACCATCATCTAACATCCCAAGATCAGTAATATAACCCAATCTCACCCTAATACCATCATCTAACACCCCAATATCAGTAATATAACCCAATCTCACCCTAATACCATCATCTACACCCAAATATCAGTAATATAACCCAATCTCACCCTAATACCATCATCTAACACCCCAATATCAGTAATCTAACCCAATCTCACCCTAATACCATCATCTAACACCCCAAGATCAGTTATATAACCCAATCTCACCCTAATACCATCATCTAACACCCCAATATCAGTAGTATAACCCAATCTCAACCTAATACCATCATCTAACATCCCAAGATCAGTAATATAACCCAATCTCACCCTAATACCATCATCTAACACCCCAATATCAGTAATATAACCCAATCTCACATCAACACAATCATCTAACACCCCAATATCAGTACTATAACCCAATCTTACCCTAATACCATCATCTAACACCCCAATATCAGTAATATAACCCAATCTCACATCAACACAATCATCTAACACCCCGATATCAGTATTATAACCTAATATTACAATAATACCATCATCTAATGCCCCAATATCAGTATCATAACTTCCTAATACTATAACCCAATCTCAACCTAATACCATCATCTAACACCCCAATATCAGTATTATAACCTAATATTACAATAATACCATCATCTAACACCCCAATATCAGTATCATAACTTCCTAATACTATAACCCAATCTCACCCTAATACCATCATCTAACACCTCAATATCAGTATCATAACTTCCTAATACTATAACCCAATCTCAACCTAATACCATCATCTAACACCCCAATATCAGTAATATAACCCAATCTTACCCTAATACCATCATCTAACACCCCAATATCAGTAGTATAACCCATCTCACCCTAATACCATCATCTAACACCCCACTATCAGTACTATAACCCAATATCAACCTAATACCATCATCTAACACCCAAATATCAGTAATATAACCCAATCTTACCCTAATACCATCATCTAACATCCCAAGATCAGTAATATAACCCAATCTCAACCTAATACCATCATCTAACACCCCAATATCAGTAGTATAACCCATCTCACCCTAATACCATCATCTAACACCCCAATATTAGTACTATAACCCAATCTCAACCTAATACCATCATCTAACACCCAAATATCACTAATATAACCCAATCTCAACCTAATACCATCATCTAACACCCCAATATCAGTAATATAACCCAATCTCAACCTAATACCATCATCTAACACCCCAATATCAGTAATATAACCCAATCTCACATCAACACAATCATCCAACACCCCAATATCAGTACTATAACCCAATCTTACCCTAATACCATCATCTACACCCAAATATCAGTAATATAACCCAATCTCACCCCAATACCATCATCTAACATCCCAAGATCAGTAATATAACCCAATCTCACCCTAATACCATCATCTAACACCCCAATATCAGTAATATAACCCAATCTCACCCTAATACCATCATCTACACCCAAATATCAGTAATATAACCCAATCTCACCCTAATACCATCATCTAACACCCCAATATCAGTAATCTAACCCAATCTCACCCTAATACCATCATCTAACACCCCAAGATCAGTTATATAACCCAATCTCACCCTAATACCATCAAACACCCCAATATCAGTAGTATAACCCAATCTCACCCTAATACCATCATCTAACATCCCAAGATCAGTAATATAACCCAATCTCACCCTAATACCATCATCTAACACCCCAATATCAGTAATATAACCCAATCTCAACCTAATACCATCATCTAACACCCAAATATCAGTAATATAACCCAATCTCACATCAACACAATCATCCAACACCCCAATATCAGTACTATAACCCAATCTTACCCTAATACCATCATCTACACCCAAATATCAGTAATATAACCCAATCTCACCCTAATACCATCATCTAACATCCCAAGATCAGTAATATAACCCAATCTCACCCTAATACCATCATCTAACACCCCAATATCAGTAATATAACCCAATCTCACCCTAATACCATCATCTACACCCAAATATCAGTAATATAACCCAATCTCACCCTAATACCATCATCTAACACCCCAATATCAGTAATCTAACCCAATCTCACCCTAATACCATCATCTAACACCCCAAGATCAGTTATATAACCCAATCTCACCCTAATACCATCATCTAACACCCCAATATCAGTAGTATAACCCAATCTCAACCTAATACCATCATCTAACATCCCAAGATCAGTAATATAACCCAATCTCACCCTAATACCATCATCTAACACCCCAATATCAGTAATATAACCCAATCTCAACCTAATACCATCATCTAACACCCAAATATCAGTAATATAACCGAATCTCACATCAACACAATCATCCAACACCCCAATATCAGTACTATAACCCAATCTTACCCTAATACCATCATCTACACCCAAATATCAGTAATATAACCCAATCTCACCCCAATACCATCATCTAACATCCCAAGATCAGTAATATAACCCAATCTCACCCTAATACCATCATCTAACACCCCAATATCAGTAATATAACCCAATCTCACCCTAATACCATCATCTACACCCAAATATCAGTAATATAACCCAATCTCACCCTAATACCATCATCTAACACCCCAATATCAGTAATCTAACCCAATCTCACCCTAATACCATCATCTACACCCAAATATCAGTAATATAACCCAATCTCACCCTAATACCATCATCTAACACCCCAATATCAGTAATCTAACCCAATCTCACCCTAATACCATCATCTAACACCCCAATATCAGTAGTATAACCCAATCTCAACCTAATACCATCAACATCCCAAGATCAGTAATATAACCCAATCTCACCCTAATACCATCATCTAACACCCCAATATCAGTAATATAACCCAATCTCAACCTAATACCATCATCTAACACCCAAATATCAGTAATATAACCCAATCTCAACCTAATACCATCATCTAACACCCCAATATCAGTAATATAACCCAATCTCAACCTAATACCATCATCTAACACCCCAATATCAGTAATATAACCCAATCTCACCCTAATACCATCATCTACACCCAAATATCAGTAGTATAACCCAATCTCACATCAACACCATCATCTAACATCCCAAGATCACCCTAATACCAGCATCTAACACCCCAATATCAGTAGTATAACCCATCTCACCCTAATACCATCATCTAACACCCCACTATCAGTACTATAACCCAATCTCAACCTAATACCATCATCTAACACCCCAATATCAGTAATATAACCCAATCTTACCCTAATACCATCATCTAACATCCCAAGATCAGTAATATAACCCAATCTCACATCAACACAATCATCTAACACCCCAATATCAGTAGTATAACAAATTATCTGATATTGGGGTGTTAGATGATGGTATTAGGTTGAGAATGGGTTATACTACTGATATTGGGGTGTTAGATGGGGGTGTATATCACTAATATTAATGTGTTTGGCGATGGCATTGGGGTGAGATGGGGTTTATAGTACACAGATTTGGGTGTTGGATTATGGCTTTACCATGGGATGTGGGTGTTTGGCACTTATATTGGGGTGTTGGATTACACCCGCGCAATGAGAGGACAGATTGTGGTTCTGGTATTGGAGTGGATTGTGGTGATGGGGCTTGGGCCAGATGACCTCACACTGTATGTTGGAGGTTATAGTTTCTCGTGATAGATATGGTGTCTTTTCTCACCGGAGGAGGTTTTTGTTACTGTCTGTAAAAGACATTAAATGATTCCTCACCCGCTAAACACTGGTTTCTGGCGATTGCTTTTCAGGACGTTTTGAATCCTCGGACTTGTTCCATTCAAGCTGGTTTTAAATGAAGAGTGTGAGTTCTCAAGTCCCATCCTAAAACAAATATGATACACTATTACAGAGGCACTGGCCAGTGTGCAGGAACCAACATGGAATACCTGCTTGACCCCAGGTGACAAATTCCGTGGGACTTTTCCAGATCCAACCTGGTAACTTCCAGCTAAACGGCAATACATTCACTGTACCACCGAACAGGGCATGTATCATCGACCAGATTGAGCATTATCAGTTATTAGGAGCATGGATACTATTTTGGGAAAAACGTCATGCTTTGGCAATGCGTTTCAGAGAATTGGGTTATAATAAACCTAATGGCATCAAGTTTTACACAAACCCTAAACTATATTGGTGGTCAATGCTCCTGTACAACATCTGACATCTGATATGTTAATGAGGGCACACCTCCAATGACCTCACAAGACATTCAATATACCTGTTGAATGAACAATCTGAATTCAGTCTCTTCCTGCCTTGCCTGCCTACATGCATGGGGCAATCTGGGATGGGTTATAATGGATCTTTTGGTTGAAAACTAGGATTAAGGTTAGTCATGGGAGAATGTGATATTGTGTGTTGGACTGTCACTAATTATTGTATGTCATTGTGTTTTTGTATCTTATTAAATATCTGTTAAAGACTCATTTATATATTTTATATTAATCTGGTGATACACCACAATTATGAAACACACTTTTCATACAAAAGAAACAAAAAAAAATGATTTGTGGGGAAATGTTTAAAATAACATAATACTTTTCACTGAAATAAATACACAAACTGACCTGTAGTTGATGAGACCGCTGTATATTAGTGGGAAGAGCAGCATACACAGTAGAAGCTGGATAAAACTATTGTCCACAGAAAGCTTGCCCCACCAGGTCTTCGTAAGAAACATCTAAGGAGACAAAGAGACAGACAGTCTAAAGCCTCTACAGCAGTGATTCCCAAACCAGTCTTCTGGGCTCACTCAACATTCCAGGAATACCCAGTTGTGTCTTAGGTGTTGATTATTATTTTTTTTTAAAGTCCTTTGACTGTGTAATCTCTAAATTCTGGACAGTTGGGTGGGCATTGACGACTGGTTTGGAAACCAGTTCTTTAGACTAATATGTGTGAGGTTGGAGAAAACCTAGATGTCAAAAGGAGAAGGAAGAAAGTGGACAACTTGCTACAACAGAAGGTAGTGAAGAACATCGTGACAGAGGTATAACTTACTCCATCATTACAGAATATCAAAGCACACATTCCATACATGTGCCAAGGTCATAGAGCGACACAGAGAGACATTTACTGAGAGGGTAGTGGATACATGGAATAGCCTTCCAGTAGAAGTGGTAGAGGTTAATACAGTGAAGGAGTTTAAGCATGCGAGGGATAGGTATAAGGCTATCCTAGATATAAGATAAGGTCAGGGACTAATGAAAGTATTACATTACTGAGAGGGTAGTGGATGTATGGAATAGTCTTCCAGTAGAAGTGGTAGAGGTTAATACAGTGAAGGAGTTTAAGCATGCATGGGATAGGTATAAGGCTATCCTAGATATAAGATAAGGCCAGGGACTAATGAAAGTATTACTTTACTGAGAGGGTAGTGGATGCATGGAATAGTCTTCCAGTAGAAGTGGTAGAGGTTAATACAGTGATGGAGTTTAAGCATGCATGGGATAGGTATAAGGCTATCCTAGATATAAGATAAGGCCAGGGACTAATGAAAGTATTACTTTACTGAGAGGGTAGTGGATGCATGGAATAGTCTTCCAGTAGAAGTGGTAGAGGTTAATACAGTGATGGGGTTTAAGCATGCATGGGATAGGTATAAGGCTATCCTAGATATAAGATAAGGTCAGGGACTAATGAAAGTATTACATTACTGAGAGGGTAGTGGATGTATGGAATAGTCTTCCAGTAGAAGTGGTAGAGGTTAATACAGTGAAGGAGTTTAAGCATGCGTGGGATAGGTATAAGGCTATCCTAGATATAAGATAAGGCCAGGGACTAATGAAAGTATTACTGTACTAAGAGGGTAGTGGATGTATGGAATAGTCTTCCAGTAGAAGTGGTAGAGGTTAATACAGTGAAGGAGTTTAAGCATGCATGGGATAGGTATAAGACTATCCTAGATATAAGATAAGGTCAGGGACTAATGAAAGTATTACATTACTGAGAGGGTAGTGGATGTATGGAATAGTCTTCCAGTAGAAGTGGTAGAGGTTAATACAGTGAAGAAGTTTAAGCATGCATGGGATAGGTATAAGGCTATCCTAGATATAAGATAAGGTCAGGGACTAATGAAAGTATTACATTACTGAGAGGGTAGTGGATGTATGGAATAGTCTTCCAGTAGAAGTGGTAGAGGTTAATACAGTGAAGGAGTTTAAGCATGCATGGGATAGGTATAAGGCTATCCTAGATATAAGATAAGGCCAGGGACTAATGAAAGTATTACTGTACTAAGAGGGTAGTGGATGTATGGAATAGTCTTCCAGTAGAAGTGGTAGAGGTTAATACAGTGAAGGAGTTTAAGCATGCATGGGATAGGACTAAGGCTATCCTAGCTATAAGATAAGGCCAGGGACTAATGAAAGTATTACTGTACTAAGAGGGTAGTGGATGTATGGAATAGTCTTCCAGTAGAAGTGGTAGAGGTTAATACAGTGAAGGAGTTTAAGCATGCATGGGATAGGACTAAGGCTATCCTAGCTATAAGATAAGGCCAGGGACTAATGAAAGTATTACTGTACTAAGAGGGTAGTGGATGTATGGAATAGTCTTCCAGTAGAAGTGGTAGAGGTTAATACAGTGAGGGAGTTTAAGCATGCATGGGATATGCATGTAAGATAGATTTAGCTGTAAAAGCTAAGGTACATTTATCTGCCTGGGATATGTGATCCTGTTTTTTGGTTGGGTCCAGCTGTATTTTACCCTCTGTACTGGAAATCCCTGGAGAGGTAGAGATGCAGGTAGCATTGCTATGAACAAGCATTCACCTGTACTCCTCCTTGAGACATGAAGGCCAGGCCGTGGGAGCCCTGGGCAAGCTCTAATGAGGTGGTTTTTCCCCATTTTGGAGAAACGCGAATCAGGAGAAGTTCTGCTCGTTTTTCATCATTACGATAACACTCAGAAAATACCCCTGTGATGTGAAAGAGAGAGGGCAACTTCCATTATTCATTAATTAGTAAAATCGATTATAACAATTATAGTCAGTAGTAAGTCCTATAATATATATATTTATTATTCTCCATCGTCTAAACACTGTCTATCCTGTGAATGGAGAGAATACACTGTGAATACATGCGTCGGTGGCGTCTCCTTTATCAATACAAATCAGCTACTTTGATGAACAATGTGTAATTTGCATTTCAAGCCACAAAGTGATGTCATAACCCAGAGACGCCACAGACACATTCAAAACACATTTACACCCATTTATCAGATTCTCAGCCCACCTACTGCTCTCTCCTCATATACATTAGCCAATGCCATCATCGCCTCCTTGTACTCGATGTCCTCCTCCTCCTTAGATAACTCCTTCAGGATCTTACTGCAACCCAACGCTCCTACTACACAGTCCTCTATCTGAGAAGTAAACAAGAAAAAGGATACATATTATAAAATGTGCCAGTCAGTAGCCAGGAACCAGTCAACCTGCCCAGTCAGTAGCCAGAAACCAGTCAACCTGCCCAGTCAGTAGCCAGAAACCAGTCAACCTGCCCAGTCAGTAGCCAGAAACCAGTCAACCTGCCCAGTCAGTAGCCAGAAACCAGTCAACTTTCCCAGTTAGTAGTCAGGAACCAGTCAACCTGCCCAGTCAGTAGCCAGGTACCAGTCAACTTTCCCAGACAGTAGCCAGGAACCAGTCATACTGAACAAAAACCAGCAAGGTCATGGGCTCTGCTCAGAAATTATAACAAGACGACTTGATCACCAGGCATCAGTGGACCACGCTGAGCTCTGTCGATCGTAAGCGCAAATGCAATAGCCCAAACACCAAAAACTTGTGGCATTCCAAGCTTCAGATAGTGAATTATTAGTGTATTAAGTAACAAACAGCAAGTGGGAAAAGACAGAAAACACTTGACGCGTTTCACGCTTATTAAGAAGAGAATGAGTTAGTAAATGTAAAAAACATGTCAAATGTGTTTCTGTCATTCCCCACTTGCTGTTTGTTACTTAATACACTAGTAATCTACTATCTGAAAGCTTTGAGGAACCAGTCAGTCAACCTACTCAGTCAGTATTGAGGAACCAGTCAGTCAACCTACTCAGTCAGTATTGAGGAACCAGTCAACCTCACCAGTCAGTATTGAGGAACCAGTCAACCTCACCAGTCAGTAGTGAGGAACCAGTCAACCTCACCAGTCAGTAGTGAGGAACCAGTCAACCTCACCAGTCAGTAATGAGCAACCAGTCAACCTCACCAGTCAGTAATGAGCAACCAGTCAACCTCACCAGTCAGTAATGAGGAACCAGTCAACCTCACCAGTCAGTAATGAGGAACCAGTCAACCTCACCAGTCAGTAATGAGGAACCAGTCAACCTCACCAGTCAGTAGAGAGGAACCAGTCAACCTCACCAGTCAATAGAGAGGAACCAGTCAACCTCACCAGTAAGAAACCGGTAACCAGTCAACCTTGCCCGTAGGGTAGCCGGGAACAAGTAAACCTAACCCGTCAGTAGCTGGGAACCAGAAAAACCTGCCCAGTCAATAGTGAGGGACCAGTCTGTGAGTCAACCTCACCAGTCAGTAATGAGGAACCAGTCAACCTCACCAGTCAGTAATGAGGAACCAGTCAACCTCACCAGTCAGTAATGATAACCAGTCAACCTCACCAGTCAGTAGTGAGGAACCAGTCAGTAATGATAACCAGTCAACCTCACCAGTCAGTAATGAGGAACCAGTCAACCTCACCAGTCAGTAATAAGGAACTAGTCAACCTCACCAGTCAGTAGTGAGGAACCAGTCAACCTCACCAGTCAGTAGTGAGGAACCAGTCAACCTCACCAGTCAGTAGTGAGGAACCAGTCAACCTCACCAGTCAGTAGTGAGGACAAACCAAAGTCTATGAAATTTAACCCAAATCATATTCCTGTTGCCAATGTAAATCACGAAGAGGAGAACCCCTTTAGGTTTTTCTCTTTCACAACACTGCCACCTACTTGTTTGCTGGAGGTTTGATTACACAGAACACCAAAATACAACATATTCTGCTACTCTATCTCTGCGACGATACGGCCCTGGCATGTCTCTGCGACGATACGCCCCTGGCATGTCTCTGCGACGATACGCCCCTGGCATGTCTCTGCGACGATACGCCCCTGGCATGTCTCTGCGACGATACGCCCCTGGCATGTCTCTGCGACGATACGCCCCTGGCATGTCTCTGCGACGATACGCCCCTGGCATGTCTCTGCGACGATACGGCCCTGGCATGTCTCTGCGACGATACGGCCCTGGCATGTCTCTGCGACGATACGGCCCTGGCGTCAAACAGACTTCTTCTTACTAACTCATATACACTGTGCAGAGTAACTAGTCAACCTCCCATTTACTACATTTCAGGTGTAGGAGGGTGACTTCCCTGGGGTCCAGTGGTTGCCTCATGATGGGAGTCAGAGCTCCATCCTCTCCTCCCCGCCGATCTCTTCCCTCTTCCCGCGGCACTCTGTTAGCTGGGAGGAAGTGACAGCTTCACTGGGACCCGGTCGTGCTCTTAAAGTGCTGCAGTGCTGACTGGGCCTAAGGAAATCCATTGCCATCGGGTGGCCCCAAGAGCATGGACCACCCGATGTGCCCCTTCAACGTGGCCGCGGCGGGGGGGTGCACCACAATGCCGGGCAGGCACCCGGGTTGCACCCTGGAGTGGCGAGCAGTGTTGCACCCATGCAACAAAGGTAGTTTCACCACGGACACATGAATACGTTTAGGGTTCCACACACATTCTTCCCAAGCTTCAGAGACAATCCACATGCTAGTCAAGGTAAAGGCACTTTTTACTATGGCTCCAAGATTATATATAAATATATATATATATATATATATATATATATATAAATATAAATAAATATTCACCCTCCTGTCTTGGTTTCTTTTAGTAGCTCCTGTTACACCTCACAGAATGCAAAACACAATCTACTCTCCATCTTGGCATGGGTGTACATAACAGGACCTGCCATTAATTGCAATCTCAGGTGAGGTAAATCAGACTGCTGGAACACTAGTACTGGATCTCCAAAATGTGGAGTGGAGCACTGGCCACCCTACTATCCAAGTGATCCACCCCCAAAACATACATTTAATATAACACATTTCCCTGGGGTTAATCCTCATAACGCCAAGTATTAATCATGCAGAATTTGGGGATATTTGTGGATTATATCATGCAGGGCACACAAACACACTGAGCCATGACCAGTTAAGACCAGATCCCTAGTCTATTCACAAGAGACCTCAGGAGGCTTTTGTCCACTTCCAGGCCACAGGAAGGTAAACAGACTGGCACATGGTTAAGCATTCCCTACAGGGATACCATCCATGCACTACAAAGACCAGTCACTCCTAACATAGCTCTCTAGTCTCATTATATCATTCAGTATTACTGCCCACATGATCCCTGCCAGGAGAAGAAGAGGCTCCGCCTCTTGCGCTGTGTGATCTACGACAGTCTTGTTCATCACAATCTATATACAATCAAGGAAGGAAATAGTGGAACCTGGACTCGGTGTCAGGTGCTCAAACCAGACTCCACCAAGTCCCCAAATAGCACAAAAATACACAATGCTCGGTACTCAATGTGAGGTTTATTGCCATACAAACCAGAGCATGCGCACCAGTGGAGGCATAGGTTCATGGTATCCTGCATTTAAGGAAAACAATATTAACCCTAACAATATGGTCTATCTTAAAGGATCTCAGGATCCCTGTGTAATGTCAGTCGCTAGTAGTAAGATGAGTGGTTGAGATCTGGTTCTCCTAAAGGATCTCAGGATCCTTGTGCAATGTCAGTCGCTAGTAGTAAGATGAGTGGTTGGGATCTAGTTCTCTTAAAGGATCTCAGGATCCCTGTGTAATGTCAGTCGCTAGTAGTAAGATGAGTGGTTGAGATCTGGTTCTCCTAAAGGATCTCAGGATCCTTGTGCAATGTCAGTCACCAGTAGTAAGATGAGTGGTTGGGATCTAGTTCTCCTAAAGGCTCTCAGGATCCCTGTGTAATGTCAGTTGCTAGTAGTAAGATGAGTGGTTGGGATCATGTTCTCCTAAAGGCTCTCAGGATCCTTGTGTAATGTCAGTCGCTAGTAGTAAGATGAGTGTATAGTATAATGGAGTGGTTGTCCATTGTATTAGCGCCGGTTTTACCACATTCCAGATGATGTCAGCCAGCTCTGCACGGTTCTGTACGATGCACCAGATGAGTAAATCTCTCACTGGGTGCTCCAAATGATGCGATACTGGGTCCACTGACTCCTTCCATGAGGATACCTTCCCATTCATCTGAAAGTAGCATCATTCCCAACCAGTTAGCAGCAGGTTTACAGATCCCCAGTGATTTCATTTATTAGACATGTGTAAAACTAACATTTTCGTTTCGTTTTCGTCCATTCGGACGAAAATGTTATTTATTTTGTCTAAAACGATTTTCGTTCATTACTGCATTCGTTTCAGACGAAATTCGTTCATTATTTTCGTTTCGTTAATTTTTATTCGTTCGTTTTATAGAATACATGTAATACTATTGGCTTTCTATAAACCGAACGAGAGCCCCATTCATAAGAAATTCTTATAGGCAATAGTACTACGTTTTCTATAAGCCGAAAGTCTCTAAACCGAACGTTCGGTTTATAGGCTGTCGGCATTTCACTACACGGAGACAGAGTCTCCATTCATAAATTTATGAAAGGAGACTTTGTCTCCGTGTAGTGAAATGCTATTGTATTCTATAAACCGACTCTATTTCGGCTTATAGAATGCAATAATACTACGAATGGACGAATGAACGAATGATTTTCGTTTATTAACCATTCGTTCATTCGGCTTTCGTTAGCTTAGCATTTTCGTTCTTCGGACGAATGGACGAAAATGCTATTTTCGGACGAAAATGCATACGTCCGAAAACGAATGCACATGTCTATCATTTATCTATGTCTGCATCTCAGAGAGCAATGTGACTCGCCTTATTGTTGATTTGAGCTAGCGTTCTTAAGCGGCGTGATCTTGTTTCGGGGTACAGAGGTTCTGTAATGTCCCCCAGCAACTCCCGCAAGACTTGGGACACGTGATACAGCTGAATGGGTAATTCACTGGAACCATGGGACCCATCCAACAAGACCTGTCTCTCCAGCTTGCTGTGAATCAGACTGGCCTGCTCTGTGTTATTATACAGGTAAGTCAGCGATTCCCAGGTCAGGAAGTCAGACAGACTGACCCCGCGATCCAGAAATAAACGCACAAAAGACGGTTTGTTATCAATCAGCGAGGCCATGAAGGATGGGTACAGATCAGAAGGCTGCAAAACAAAAACAGAGCATGAGATACGTCACACACAGAGAGGAAACATTGTGTAAATATTGGACTAAACCCTAGATGGAGATTTACACAGGTAGAACTTCTGCCTGACTAAAATGCTCCAGATGTGACTGCCAGTTACAGAGACACAGATCTCAGTCAGTAGAAAGAGTGCGACTGCCAGCTACAGAGACAGACCTCAGACATCAGAGAGAGTGTGACTGCTAGTTATAGACAGACAGACCTCAAAAATCAGAGAGAGTGTAACTGGCAGTTACAGAAACAGACTTAATAAATCAGAGAGTGTAACTGCTAGTTACAGAGAGACAGACCTCGTACATCAGAGAGTGTGACTGTTATTTACAGAGAGACAGACCTCAGTAAGTAGGGAGCGTGTGACTGCAAGATACAGAGACAGACCTCAGTCAGCAGGGAGAGTGTGACTGCCAAATACAGAGACAGACCTCAGTCAGCAGGGAGAGTGTGACTGCCAGATACAGACCTCAGTCAGCAGGGAGAGTGTGACTGCCAAATAGAGACCTCAGTAAGCAGGGAGAGTGTGACTGCCAGATACAGAGACAGACCTCAGTAAGCAGGGAGAGTGTGACTGCCAGATACAGAGACAGACCTCAGTCAGCAGGGAGAGTGTGACTGTCAGTTACAGAGACAAACCTGAGTCAGCATGGAGAGTGTGACTGTCAGATACAGAGACAGACCGCAGTCAGCAGGGAGAGTGTGACTGCCAGATACAGAGACAGACCTCAGTCAGCAGGGAGAGTGTGACTGTCCGATATAGAGACAGACCTCAGTAAGCAGGGAGAGTGTGACTGCCAGATACAGAGACAGACCTCAGTAAGCAGGGAGAGTGTGACTGCCAGATACAGAGACAGACCTCAGTAAGCAGGGAGAGTGTGACTGCCAGATACAGAGACAGACCTCAGTCAGCAGGGAGAGTGTGACTGCCAGATACAGAGACAGACCTCAGTCAGCAGGGAGAGTGTGACTGTCTGATATAGAGACAAACCTCAGTAAGCAGGGAGAGTGTGACTGCCAGATACAGAGACAGACCTCAGTAAGCAGGGAGAGTGTGACTGCCAGATACAGAGACAGACCTCAGTAAGCAGGGAGAGTGTGACTGCCAAATACAGAGACAGACCTCAGTCAGCAGGGAGAGTGTGACTGCCAAATACAGAGACAGACCTTAGTCAGCAGGGAGAGTGTGACTGCCAAATAGAGACCTCAGTAAGCAGGGAGAGTGTGACTGTCAGATACAGAGACAGACCTCAGTAAGCAGGGAGGGTGTGACTGCCAGATATAGAGACAGACCTTAGTCAGCAGGGAGAGTGTGACTGCCAAATAGAGACCTCAGTAAGCAGGGAGAGTGTGACTGTCAGATACAGAGACAGACCTCAGTCAGCAGGGAGAGTGTGACTGTCAGTTACAGAGACAAACCTGAGTCAGCATGGAGAGTGTGACTGCCAGATACAGGTAACTCACCTGCCACATCCAGTCCTCAGTGAATATTTGGGATTGGGCAATGTCAGGCCGGTTCCAGGATACCGCTAGTTTTAGCTGATGATCCCAGTTATCCTGACCATGGTGATCAGTGCTACGTGAAGCTGAAATATCAATATATCGGTTATCATCTCATATCGATAAATCAATATCAGTCACAATACAAACAACATATGTACAAAATCAAATCATCTCATAGGATAACATGAAAAGGGGCAGCGGTCAGTATGATGAAACAGAGTGATGGGACAGGTCCGCTGGTTATGTGACTATATGGTGTATTAGTAGCAGGATGTTATCTAGTAGTGATGGGATGGGTTAGCAGGTTATGTGAATACATGGTGTATTAGTAGCAGGATGTTATCTAGTAGTGATGGGACGGGTTAGCTGGTTATGTGAATACATGGTGTATTAGTAGCAGGATGTTATCTAGTAGTGATGTGACAGGTTAGCTGGTTATGTGAATACATGGTGTATTAGTAGCAGGATGTTATCTAGTAGTGATGGGATGGGTTAACAGGCTATGTGAATAAATGGTGTATTAGTAGCAGGATGTTATCTAGTAGTGATGTGACAGATTAGCTGGTTATGTGAATACATGGTGTATTAGTAGCAGGATGTTATCTAGTAGTGATGGGACGGGTTAGCTGGTTATGTGAATACATGGTGTATTAGTAGCAGGATGTTATCTAGTAGTGATGGGACGGGTTAGCTGGTTATGTGAATACATGGTGTATTAGTAGCAGGGTGTTATCTAGTAGTGATGGGATAGGTTAGCTGGCTATGTGAATACATGGTGTATTAGTAGCAGGATGTTATCTAGTAGTGATGTGACAGGTTAGCTGGTTATGTGAATACATGGTGTATTAGAAGCAGGATGTTATCTAGTAGTGATGGGACAGGTTAGCTGGTTATGTGAATACATGGTGTATTAGTAGCAGGATGTTATCTAGTAGTGATGGGATGGGTTAGCAGGCTATGTGAATACATGGTGTATTAGTAGCAGGATGTTATCTAGTAGTGATGTGACAGATTAGCTGGCTATGTGAATACATGGTGTATTAGTAGCAGGATGTTATCTAGTAGTGATGTGACAGATTAGCTGGTTATGTGAATACATGGTGTATTAGTAGCAGGATGTTATCTAGTAGTGATGGGACGGGTTAGCTGGTTATGTGAATACATGGTGTATTAGTAGCAGGATGTTATCTAGTAGTGATGGGACGGGTTAGCTGGTTATGTGAATACATGGTGTATTAGTAGCAGGGTGTTATCTAGTAGTGATGGGATAGGTTAGCTGGCTATGTGAATACATGGTGTATTAGTAGCAGGATGTTATCTAGTAGTGATGTGACAGGTTAGCTGGTTATGTGAATACATGGTGTATTAGAAGCAGGATGTTATCTAGTAGTGATGGGACAGGTTAGCTGGTTATGTGAATACATGGTGTATTAGTAGCAGGATGTTATCTAGTAGTGATGTGACAGGTTAGCTGGTTATGTGAATACATGGTGTATTAGTAGCTGGATGTTATCTAGTAGTGATGGGATGGGTTAGCAGGTTATGTGAATACATGGTGTATTAGTAGCAGGATGTTATCTAGTAGTGATGGGATAGGTTAGCTGGCTATGTGAATACATGGTGTATTAGAAGCAGGATGTTATCTAGTAGTGATGGGACAGGTTAGCTGGTTATGTGAATACATGGTGTATTAGTAGAAGGATGTTATCTAGTAGTGATGGGATAGGTTAGCAGGTTATGTGAATACATGGTGTATTAGTAGCAGGATGTTATCTAGTAGTGATGGGATGGGTTAACAGGCTATGTGAATAAATGGTGTATTAGTAGCAGGATGTTATCTAGTAGTGATGTGACAGATTAGCTGGTTATGTGAATACATGGTGTATTAGTAGCAGGATGTTATCTAGTAGTGATGTGACAGATTAGCTGGTTATGTGAATACATGGTGTATTAGTAGCAGGATGTTATCTAGTAGTGATGGGACGGGTTAGCTGGTTATGTGAATACATGGTGTATTAGTAGCAGGATGTTATCTAGTAGTGATGGGACGGGTTAGCTGGTTATGTGAATACATGGTGTATTAGTAGCAGGGTGTTATCTAGTAGTGATGGGATAGGTTAGCTGGCTATGTGAATACATGGTGTATTAGTAGCAGGATGTTATCTAGTAGTGATGTGACAGGTTAGCTGGTTATGTGAATACATGGTGTATTAGAAGCAGGATGTTATCTAGTAGTGATGGGACAGGTTAGCTGGTTATGTGAATACATGGTGTATTAGTAGCAGGATGTTATCTAGTAGTGATGTGACAGGTTAGCTGGTTATGTGAATACATGGTGTATTAGTAGCGGGATGTTATCTAGTAGTGATGGGATAGGTTACCTGGCTATGTGAATACATGGTGTATTAGTAGCTGGATGTTATCTAGTAGTGATGGGATGGGTTAGCAGGTTATGTGAATACATGGTGTATTAGTAGCAGGATGTTATCTAGTAGTGATGGGACGGGTTAGCAGGCTATGTGAATACATGGTGTATTAGTAGCTGGATGTTATCTAGTAGTGATGGGATGGGTTAGCAGGCTATGTGAATACATGGTGTATTAGTAGCAGGATGTTATCTAGTAGTGATGGGACGGGTTAGCTGGCTATGTGAATACATGGTGTATTAGTAGCAGGATGTTATCTAGTAGTGATGTGACAGGTTAGCTGGTTATGTGAATACATGGTGTATTAGAAGCAGGATGTTATCTAGTAGTGATGGGATAGGTTACCTGGCTATGTGAATACATGGTGTATTAGTAGCTGGATGTTATCTAGTAGTGACGGGATGGGTTAGCAGGCTATGTGAATACATGGTGTATAAGTAGCTGGATGTTATCTAGTAGTGATGGGATGGGTTAGCAGGTTATGTGAATACATGGTGTATTAGTAGCAGGATGTTATCTAGTAGTGATGGGATAGGTTACCTGGTTATGTGAATACATGGTGTATTAGTAGCTGGATGTTATCTAGTAGTGACGGGATGGGTTAGCAGGCTATGTGAATACATGGTGTATTAGTAGCTGGATGTTATCTAGTAGTGATGGGATGGGTTAGCAGGTTATGTGAATACATGGTGTATTAGTAGCAGGATGTTATCTAGTAGTGATGGGACAGGTTAGCTGGTTATGTGAATACATGGTGTATTAGTAGCAGGATGTTATCTAGTAGTGATGGGATGGGTTAGCAGGCTATGTGAATACATGGTGTATTAGTAGCAGGATGTTATCTAGTAGTGATGGGACAGGTTAGCAGGCTATGTGAATACATGGTGTATTAGTAGCAGGATGTTATCTAGAAGTGATGGGACGGGTTAGCAGGCTATGTGAATACATGGTGTATTAGTAGCAGGATGTTATCTAGTAGTGATGGGATGGGTTAGCAGGCTATGTGAATACATGGTGTATTAGTAGCAGGATGTTATCTAGTAGTGATGGGACAGGTTAGCAGGTTATGTGAATACATGGTGTATTAGAAGCAGGATGTTATCTAGTAGTGATGGGACAGGTTAGCTGGTTATGTGAATACATGGTGTATTAGTAGCAGGATGTTATCTAGTAGTGATGGGACAGGTTAGCTGGCTATGTGAATACATGGTGTATTAGTAGCAGGATGTTATCTAGTAGTGATGGGACAGGTTAGCAGGCTATGTGAATACATGGTGTATTAGTAGCAGGATGTTATCTAGTAGTGATGGGATGGGTTAGCTGGCTATGTGAATACATGGTGTATTAGTAGCCAGTGTTTAAGATAGGACTGAAGACTTTTGATTGGTTGACACATAGGTGGATTTTTTGTTATTTGTTATGGGTGGCCTCTTTCCTTTGGCCAAAGATAAGAATTCGAGCCCAGCTCCCTGCCCCATTTATTATAGCGGGCTGTATATCTTAATGGCTCTACCGGGGCCATCTTTTATTCTTCATTTTTGGAAAACTCTGGCTATTTTTATAATTCTCCAGAAAGGAGTCTCTATTATGGGGAAGATAGAGGCTATTTTTCTGTTCAGGAATGTTTCGTTAGTTTTCGTTTTCGGCAGGTCACTCTATGCAATGATGACCAAATTGCAGAGCTGTTCGGGGGTACATCGGGGCATATAGGGTAGTTTGAAATTTGGTTCCCGATATGTCTCTGATGTTCTCCGAATCAGACCGTTCTTTGGAGGCATCATTTAGGGACCATAGTCTGGTGCATACTTTGTAGAGTCTTTGGTTTAGTAGCAGGTCGGCCTCGTCAGTCTCTTACACTATGGACCATTGCTGGTCATTGTGTGGACATTTTCCACTGACCTTTTAGCAAAGCTTGAAGTATGGCCACATCCATACCCTGCTCTCCTTCCTGCTCCTCCCTGAGGATGGTGAGGAGAGATTGCATGCGGACTATATCCTGAATCTGTAAGAGAGACGATAGTCAGGGGCAAAGGAAGAAATAAAGATATTGATTCTACCAATATAGGTTGAAAATGATACACTCAAAAAGGTATGAGTGATGAAATGCAGAGAAGTCCAATATTCCATGTAACAAACTGTGATTACAATGGTTTCACTATAGCTTCATATGGCACTTCTATAAATCAGAAGAATAAGTCTCACACAATGAAAATAAACACGAAGATGATATTTATTTCTCTATGGAAAACCCCATGGTGAATTTACTACATAATAAATTATCACCGACATAGTTTGCCATTTTCAAGGTGAGTAAAAGGTAAACTTTATGCCAAAATACTCTACATATTGTGTCTTCTGCAGCAGAGCTGAGTACCAACCAACTTTCAAGATATCAATTTGCTTATCCTGATTTCACTGTGCTCCGTGTTCTATTTGTACCAATATAGATTGAGCATCTTTAAACTATTTATAATTCCACACTCTTTGTGTCCAAAGAATCTCCAGGCTCCCAATGTCCCAGGATCTTAAGTCCTCCAGTGTCCCATGGACGTACAGGCTGTCATGGATCTCTAGTCTCCCAGGGACTAACTCTGAGGAATATTAAGGCCTCCAGGGTCACAGGGATCTCTATGTTCCCAGTTATCTCCAGGTTCCCAATGTCCCAAGGTTCTCTTGACCTAGAGGCTCTCAAGGATTTCTAGGCTCCTAATGTCCCAGAGATCTCCTTGCTCTTAATTTCCCAGGGATCTTAAGTTTCCATAGATTTCCAGACTCACAGTGTCCCAGAAACCACAAGGCTTCCAGTTTACCATTGATTTCCTTTTTTTTTCTTATTGCAAATTTCAAAATGACATTTATTCAATTAATAAACAGTTTAAAGTGCAGTAGACATTACAGTACACATTTCACTTCTACCTAATAGTGCAATAAACACAAAACAATACATTTTATTTCCCATAAATTAAATAATTCTTTCATTCACCCCTGGTTCTAGTACTACCAGTTTACCATTGATTTCCAGGCTCCCAATATCCCAGAGATCTCATGGCTCATAACTTTCCAAAGATCTCCAGACTCCCAGTGATTTCCATGTCCCCAATGTCCCAGGGGTCTCCAGGCTGACAACGACCCAGGGGTCTCCAGGCTGACAACGACCCAGGGGTCTCCAGGCTGACAACGACCCAGGGATCTCCAGGCTGACAACGACCCAGGGATCTCCAGGCTGACAACGACCCAGGGATCTCCAGACTGACAACGACCCAGGGATCTGCAGGCGGACAACGACCCAGGGATCTCCAGGCGGACAACGACCCAGGGATCTCCAGGCGGACAACGACCCAGGGATCTCCAGGCTGACAACGACCCAGGGATCTCCAGGCTGACAACGACCCAGGGATCTCCAGGCTGACAACGACCCAGGGATCTCCAGGCTGACAACGACCCAGGGATCTCCAGGCTGACAATGACCCAGGGATCTCCTGGCTGACAATGACCCAGGGATCTCCAGGCTGACAATGACCCAGGGATCTCCAGGCCGACAATGACCCAGGGATCTCCAGGCTGACAATGACCCAGGGATCTCCAGGCTGACAATGATCCAGGGATCTCCTGGCTGACAATGACCCAGTGATCTCCTGGCTGACAATGACCCAGGGATCTCCAGGCTGACAATGACCCAGGGATCTCCAGAAATCTCCAAGCATGTCCAGGGAACCAAGTCAGAACTATGTGGTAGAAAGATATCCAGGGATCTTCTTCCCTTCTTTATCTTTCTTTCCTTTTTCTTTCCTCTGTAAGAGATAGCATCTTGACCCTTCTCTGATTTTATCTATGCATTGTGCAGGGACAAACCTGGTAATCAAACGCACAAGGACTGTCCCTGCATGATGTATAGCTAATTTGGAGAGATTCAATGTTTATCTAAACTCAATGACCTGCAACTCACCTTGTAGTGGACAGACCCCATAGCCTTAAAATTAAAAATCCTGCAGATGTCCTGTGTGAAGAGCCTGGCAGAGTGCAATTCAGGCCCAATGAAGATTTGTTAACCTGACAAAATGAAGCTTTTGTGTTGTTTGACAGCTTGTGGGACACATAGTTATGGGCTTTTACAGAGGTGACCAGATTGTTGTGTGTGAAGATCTCACCTTCTTGGTCCACATTATTATCTGCTGCTCGGTGAAGCTGCTGTAAGTGTCCAGAAAGAGGGTCTGAAGTTTCTCTTTGATCAGGCTGATGGTTATTTTGGAAGGGCTGAGATTTGCCACTTGCGAGATGATAGTAGCGACACGGCCTGAACCCTCCACAATCACGCACGGTGTGTTATTACACATGGAGTTATAAATGGTCTATAGGAAAAGGAGAGGTCATAAATTTAAACTCTAAGCAAACTGATCGAGACAGAAAGTCTTCTTATAAGTTTGTGTTACAAAAGAAGGAACATTACTACAAGCACAGAAAACTCACATCGAGGGTCCCAGGTCCCCCTTCCACTACGACGCAAACAATAGGGATCTTAATGGCTGTACCTGGAAGACAAGTGGAGACACTTGTAAATGTGATGTATCTGTCTGTGACGGAAGCCCCTCCTGCAAGCAGTATCATTATACCTGCCCCCATGCTAGCATCCAACTAGCACCCTCTCCTGAATATTAATATTATACCTGCCCATCCCTGCATCCAAATGGCACTAGCACCTTCTCCCTGAACACGACCATTATAACTGCCCCATGCTAGAATCCAACTGTTACTAGCACCCTCGCCATGAATATTACCACCATACCTTTTCTATCAAAGTATAAAAATGGCACTATCACCCTCTCCCTGGATATTACAATTATACCTGCTCAATCCCAAAATCAAGCTGACACTAGAAACCCTTTCTCTGAATATTACCAATATTCCAGCATTCAAACTCTTTAATAACCACTCCCAGCTCAGAGTTTATTCTGTCCTAGCCAGATTTAATCTGATCTCTTATTTCCCATACAAACCCACAATAGGCTTCCTACATCTTCCTGTCCCATCTCCTTATACATCACATACTTCTGTGTAATGTTCTACCACTCTGCAATCATAGAGTCTCCCAGGCCCAGATTCTCTGTTCCCATCTCACCACTTTTCTCCATAGTTTGTTCTGAAATGAATTTCTCCAGCTTTATTCTGAGTGGAATTTCCACCCCATACTGTCCATGTGTCCCATCATCCACCAGTATAAAATGAGTGTGGTTGTTATTCAGACAGCACAGCTCTCCCTGGGATCCCTCGTCCATTGGGTAGAGAGCTGGGGCTCCTTCCTGCTGAGACTACAAATATAATATGGTGAAGTAAAAAGAGTAGTGAGTGAGGGTTAATGGGTCCCATGTAATAGTGAGTGAGCGTTAATGGGTCCCATGTAATAGTGAGTGAGCGTTAATGGGTCCCATGTAATAGTGAGTGAGCGTTAATGGGTCCCATTTAATAGTAAGTGAGGGTTAATGGGTCCCATTTATTAGTGAGTGAGGGTTAATGGGTCCCATTTATTAGTGAGTGAGGGTTAATGGGTCCCATTTATTAGTGAGTGAGGGTTAATGGGTCCCATTTAATAGTGAGTGAGGGTTAATGGGTCAAAATTTATTAGTGAGTGAGGGTTAATGGGTCCTATTTATTAGTGAGTGAGGGTTAATGGGTCCCATTTAATAGTGAGTGAGCGTTAATGGGTCCTTTTTAATAGTGAGTGAGCGTTAATGGGTCCCATGTAATAGTTAGTGAGGGTTAATGGGTCCCATGTAATAGCGAGTGAGCGTTAATGGGTCCCATTTAATAGTGAGTGAGGGTTAATGGGTCCTATTAAATAGTGAGTGAGGGTTAATGGGTCCCATTAAATAGTGAGTGAGGGTTAATGGGTCCCATTTAATAGTGAGTGAGGGTTAATGGGTCCTATTAAATAGTGAGTGAGGGTTAATGGGTCCCATTAAATAGTGAGTGAGGGTTAATGGGTCCCATTAAATAGTGAGTGAGGGTTAATGGGTCCCATTAAATAGTGAGTGAGGGTTAATGGGTCCCATTAAATAGTGAGTGAGGGTTAATGGGTCCCATTTAATAGTGAGTGAGGGTTAATGGGTCCTATTAAATAGTGAGTGAGGGTTAATGGGTCCCATTTAATAGTGAGTGAGGGTTAATGGGTCCTATTAAATAGTGAGTGAGGGTTAATGGGTCCCATTAAATAGTGAGTGAGGGTTAATGGGTCCCATTAAATAGTGAGGGAGGGTTAACGGGTCCCATTAAATAGTGAGGGAGGGTTAATGGGTCCCATTAAATAGTGAGGGAGGGTTAAGGGGTCCCATTTAATAGTGAGTAAGGGTTAATGGGTCCCATTTAATAGTGAGTGAGGGTTAATGGGTCCCATTAAATAGTGAGTGAATGTTAATGGGTCCTATTTAATAGTGAGTGAGGGTTAATGGATCCCATTAAATAGTAAGTGAGCGTTAATGGGTCCCATTTAATACTGAGTAAGGGTTAATGGGTCCCATTTAATAGTGAGTGAGGGTTAAGGGGTTTTGCTGAGCAGTGATGAGAGTTAAGGGGTAACGTGAAACAGTGAGTGTGGATTAAGGTGTTACGTGGATCAGTGAGTGAGGCTTAAGGAGTCACATGAAGCAGTGATGGTTAAGGGGTTTTGCTAATCAGGGAGTGAGGGTTTAGGAGTCACATGTGTGACAGAAGCCTCCATCACTGGGCTTCTGAGAGAGAACTAATGGCTTGCCTCCTCCCTATAGATCATGGGACCTGGCTTATGTGCTATGTTTAATATGGTTATTTATTCATATTGTTTTGTATATTTGTCCAGTGCATAATTTTGTGAGTAGACCACTGTGATCACAATATGTCAATATGTAACTAATTGTGATGTATTCTTGTATATTTGTGTCATGTCTGGCTCATTGCTGTTTAGTTCCTGTTTGATTATATGTTAATATGTGGGCTGAGTGTTATGGTAACTGGATTATGTCTGAATATAGACTCTGTTACTGTACAATAAATGTACATTCAGGTTTCAAAGTTACTGGTCCTGTCTGGCGATTTGGAAGCTCCATCTACAGCACTGGTTCTGCCCGATGGCTGATAGAAGGAAGCAGAGATCTGACGGAGGTACAGAGTAGGGGTACCAGGGGGTCCGTCACAACATGGAGCAGTGAGTGAGGGTTAAGGAGTCACGTGCAGCAGTGAGTGAGAGTTTAGGAGTCACGTGCAGCAGTGAGTGAGGGTTAAGGAGTCACGTGCAGCAGTGAGTGAGGGTTAAGGAGTCACGTGCAGCAGTGAGTGAGGGTTAAGGAGTCACGTGGAGCAGTGAGTGAGGGTTAAGGAGTCACGTGGAGCAGTGAGTGAGGGTTAAGGAGTCACGTGCAGCAGTGAGTGAGGGTTAAGGAGTCACGTGCAGCAGTGAGTGAGGGTTAAGGAGTCACGTGGAGCAGTGAGTGAGGGTTAAGGAGTCACATGGAGCAGTGAGTGAGGGTTAAGGAGTCACGTGGAGCAGTGAGTGAGGGTTAAGGAGTCACGTGCAGCAGTGAGTGAGGGTTAAGGAGTCACGTGGAGCAGTGAGTGAGGGTTAAGGAGTCACGTGGAGCAGTGAGTGAGGGTTAAGGAGTCACGTGGATCAGTGAGTGAGGGTTAAGGAGTCACGTGGATCAGTGAGTGAGGGTTAAGGAGTCACGTGGAGCAGTGAGTCACGTGGATCAGTGAGTGAGAGTTTATATATCTCTTTGAGCAGTGAGTGAGGATTAAGGTGTTACATGGAACAGTGAGTGAGGACTAATGGGTCAAGTGGAGCAGTGAGTGAGAGTTAAGTGGTCACTTATGAGTGAGGGTTAGTAGTAGTGAGTGAATTTTAGGGAGTCACACCATCAAGTATTGCCGGTTATGGACAATCCCCCAGGTCGTGATTCCTATCAGGACAATATCGGAATCACTGAAATCGCGTACAGCTTCCCCGACATGTCTCATGACGCCAGCGTGAGATCCTCCTGTTATTATCCAGGCTCCTGGATGTAAAATAGAGGGTTTAATCATCACTATGTGTAGATCAAAATAACCAGCTATTGGAATTACATGGACCAAAGTCAATGCTGCTGTCCCCTGTGCCAAAACCCCCATGCACACTACACCACACTACTAACCTGTGCCATAACCCTCCACACTGAGTACCGTACCACAGCCCCCAACACACTCCTAAACTGTGTCATAACCCCCCAACACAGCAAACCCTTCCACACCCCAAACTTCCTACACCACACTAATAACCTGTCCCACAACCCTCCACACTGCAAACTGTACCACAGCCCCCACCACACTCCTAAACTGTCATAACCCCCCAACTCAGCAGTGCCTTCCACTTCCTACACCAAACACTAACCTGTGCCACAGTTTCCACACATCGGACCCTACCTCAGCCCCCACCACATTATTAGTGTCAAAAGTGTCAAAATCTCCATAACACAACAACCCCTTCAAAACCCCCAAAATCCTGCACCACTTTATTAACCTGTGCCACAGGCCCCACATGGCATACTCTAATACATGGCCCACCACACTACTAACCTGTGCCACAAGACTCTACACTGCCAAACTCCTCACTAACCCCCACCACACTGCTAACCTGTGCCACAACACTCCACACAGTATACCATGCAAAACCCCCACTACATTACTTACCTGTGCCACAGGCCCCACACTACGAACCTGTGCCAAACCTTTCACTCCTTTCACCACAGCACTACACCCTTCTCACTAGCACCATTACTTTACATCTCCTTTCACCTACACAATTTTCAATCAGGTTCCCTCCTCTCATCTACACAATTACCCCACTCCCCCTATTACCTACACCATTACCCCTTCTTCCCCTCTCACCTACACCATTACCTCCACCTCTCTTCTCACCTACGCCATTACCCCTACATCCCCTCTGACCTGTACCAACCCCTCCACCTCTCTTCTCACCTACGCCATTACCCCTTCATCCCTTCTCACCTGTACCATTACCACCACCTCTCTTCTCACCAACACCATTACCCCTACATCCCCTCTCACCTGTACCATTATCACCACCTCTCTTCTCACCTATGCCATTACCCCTACATCCCCTCTCACCTGTACCATTACATTCCACCTCCCCTCTCACCTACGCCATTACCCCTACATCCCCTCTCACCTGTACCATTACCACCACCTCTCTTCTCACCAACGCCATTACCCCTACATCCCCTCTCACCTGTACCATTACCACCACCTCTCTTCTCACCAACGCCATTACCCCTACCTCCCCTCTCACCTGTACCATTAACACCACCTCTCTTCTCACCAACACCATTACCCCTACATCCCCTCTCACCTGTACCATTACCACCACCTCCCCTCTCACCGCCATTACCCCTACATCCCCTCTCACCTGTACCATTACCACCACCTCCCCTCTCACCAACGCCATTACCCCTACATCCCCTCTCACCTGTACCATTACATTCCACCTCCCCTCTCACCAACGCCATTACCCCTACATCCCCTCTCACCTGTACCATTATCACCACCTCTCTTCTCACCTATGCCATTACCCCTACATCCCCTCTCACCTGTACCATTACATTCCACCTCCCCTCTCACCTACGCCATTACCCCTACATCCCCTCTCACCTGTACCATTACCACCACCTCTCTTCTCACCAACGCCATTACCCCTACATCCCCTCTCACCTGTACCATTACCACCACCTCTCTTCTCACCAACGCCATTACTCCTACATCCCCTCTCACCTGTACCATTACCACCACCTCCCCTCTCACCAACGCCATTACCCCTACATCCCCTCTCACCTGTACCATTACATTCCACCTCTCTTCTCACCAACGCCATTACCCCTACATCCCCTCTCACCTGTACCATTACCACCACCTCTCTTCTCACCTATGCCATTACCCCTACATCCCCTCTCACCTGTACCATTACCACCACCTCTCTTCTCACCAACGCCATTACCCCTACATCCCCTCTCACCTGTACCATTACCACCACCTCCCCTCTCACCAACGCCATTACCCCTACATCCCCTCTCACCTGTATCATTACCACCACCTCTCTTCTAACCAACGCCATTACTCCTACATCCCCTCTCACCTGTACCATTACCACCACCTCTCTTCTCACCAACGCCATTACTCCTACATCCCCTCTCACCTGTACCATTACCACCACCTCCCCTCTCACCAACGCCATTACCCCTACATCCCCTCTCACCTGTACCATTACATTCCACCTCTCTTCTCACCAACGCCATTACCCCTACATCCCCTCTCACCTGTACCATTACCACCACCTCTCTTCTCACCAACGCCATTACCCCTACATCCCCTCTCACCTTTACCATTACATTCCACCTCTCTTCTCACCAACGCCATTACCCCTACATCCCCTCTCACCTGTACCATTACCACCACCTCCCCTCTCACCAACGCCATTACCCCTACATCCCCTCTCACCTGTACCATTACCACCACCTCTCTTCTCACCAACGCCATTACTCCTACATCCCCTCTCACCTGTACCATTACCACCACCTCTCTTCTCACCAACGCCATTACCCCTACATCCCCTCTAACCTGTACCATTACATTCCACCTCTCTTCTCACCTACGCCATTACCCCTACATCCCCTCTAACCTGTACCATTACCACCACCTCTCTTCTCACCTACGCCATTACCCCTACATCCCCTCTAACCTGTACCATTACATTCCACCTCCCCTCTCACCTGTGCTTTGTGCCGCTGTTACAAGGCCACGACCAAACTGGTTCTTGAGTCGAGGATTGATATTAAAGTTTTTGGCTCCTCCGGTAACTGATATGAGAAGATTTGGGACACTAAGACCCCACTGCTGGGTCATGAGTTCAAATAAGAGGTGTGGTCGGGTGTCAGAGGATGCTCGGACATACTGAGGAGAAAGGACAGATAAAACTGAAAATCAAAATGCAGGAAATGGACTGGAAGATACGACCCCCCAGGGTCTAGTGTGACATCACCAGGCATGTAAATGACCAAATCCTAAACAGACTACTAGAAATGTTACCACAGCTGCCCGGAGGTGGTCAGTTCACACGTGGAAGCTTCTCGCTCACCTTGGCATATGTCCTTGTAGTTCCTGTGAAGGTCATATCTCCATGAGCATCACTTGGGAACTCTCTAACATGTTTCTGGCGATCCCAGGCAGCTCCAGGTAATGCAGGAAGCATTGCTAGGCCAGAGAAGTGTGTCTGATGAGCATGGCCACAACAGCAGGTCTCCCTGAGTGAGGAAATAAAGGGGCAAGAGGAAAAAGACCTAACAATGGTAGTTTACTCATCAGTGACATCCCTCCACTGTCCAAACCTGTCCAATAATCTCGCCCTCGTTAATTACATCTCAACACTCTCTTATATAACCCTGCAGTCTTTCAGAAAATGTCTGAAATTATCTTCCTCATTAACGTCTCTAAAACTAACATGTGAACAGTAGAATTCAGGCATTATTTAAGCCACACACTAACATCACAACAGCTTCTTAACAATCTAACAAACAGTCACGCTAACATCACAACAGCTTCTTAACAATCTAACAAACAGTCACGCTAACATCACAACACCTTCTCAACAATCTAACAAACAGTCACGCTAACATCACAACACCTTCTCAACAATCTAACAACACACAGTCACACTAACATCACAACACCTTCTTAACAATCTAACACACAGTCACGCTAACATCACAACAGCTTCTTAACAAACAGTCACGCTAACATCACAACACCTTCTCAACAATCTAACAGTCACACTAACATCACAACAGCTTCTTAACAATCTAACAGTCACGCTAACATCACAACACCTTCTCAACAATCTAACAGTCACACAAAACATCACAACACCTTCTCAACAATCTAACACACAGTCACGCTAACATCACACCTTCTCAACAATCTAACAAACAGTCACGCTAACATCACAACACCTTCTCAACAATCTAACAGTCACACTAACATCACAACACCTTCTCAACAATCTAACAAACAGTCACGCTAACATCACAACACCTTCTCAACAATCTAACACAGTCACGCTAACATCACAACACCTTCTCAACAATCTAACAGTCAAGCTAACATCACAACAGCTTCTCAACAATCTAACAGTCACACTAACATCACAACACCTTCTCAACAATCTAACAGTCACGCTAACATCACAACACCTTCTCAACAATCTAACAGTCACACTAACATCACAACACCTTCTCAACAATCTAACAAACAGTCACGCTAACATCACAACACCTTCTCAACAATCTAACACAGTCACGCTAACATCACAACACCTTCTCAACAATCTAACAAACAGTCACGCTAACATCACAACACCTTCTCAACAATCTAACAACACACAGTCACACTAACATCACAACACCTTCTTAACAATCTAACACACAGTCACGCTAACATCACAACAGCTTCTTAACAAACAGTCACGCTAACATCACAACACCTTCTCAACAATCTAACAGTCACACTAACATCACAACAGCTTCTTAACAATCTAACAGTCACGCTAACATCACAACACCTTCTCAACAATCTAACAGTCACACAAAACATCACAACACCTTCTCAACAATCTAACACACAGTCACGCTAACATCACACCTTCTCAACAATCTAACAGTCACGCTAACATCACAACACCTTCTCAACAATCTAACAAACAGTCACGCTAACATCACAACACCTTCTCAACAATCTAACACAGTCACGCTAACATCACAACACCTTCTCAACAATCTAACAGTCAAGCTAACATCACAACAGCTTCTCAACAATCTAACAGTCACACTAACATCACAACACCTTCTCAACAATCTAACAAACAGTCACGCTAACATCACAACACCTTCTCAACAATCTAACAGTCACACTAACATCACAACACCTTCTCAACAATCTAACAAACAGTCACGCTAACATCACAACACCTTCTCAACAATCTAACACAGTCACGCTAACATCACAACACCTTCTCAACAATCTAACAAACAGTCACGCTAACATCACAACACCTTCTCAACAATCTAACAAACAGTCACGCTAACATCACAACACCTTCTCAACAATCTAACACACAGTCACGCTAACATCACACCTTCTCAACAATCTAACAAACAGTCACGCTAACATCACAACACCTTCTCAACAATCTAACAGTCACACTAACATCACAACACCTTCTCAACAATCTAACAAACAGTCACGCTAACATCACAACACCTTCTCAACAATCTAACACAGTCACGCTAACATCACAACACCTTCTCAACAATCTAACAGTCAAGCTAACATCACAACAGCTTCTCAACAATCTAACAGTCACACTAACATCACAACACCTTCTCAACAATCTAACAAACAGTCACGCTAACATCACAACACCTTCTCAACAATCTAACAGTCACACTAACATCACAACACCTTCTCAACAATCTAACAAACAGTCACGCTAACATCACAACACCTTCTCAACAATCTAACACAGTCACGCTAACATCACAACACCTTCTCAACAATCTAACAGTCAAGCTAACATCACAACAGCTTCTCAACAATCTAACAGTCACACAAAACATCACAACACCTTCTCAACAATCTAACACACAGTCACGCTAACATCACACCTTCTCAACAATCTAACAAACAGTCACGCTAACATCACAACACCTTCTCAACAATCTAACAACACACAATCACTCTAACATCACAACACCTTCTCAACAATCTAACAAACAGTCACGCTAACATCACACCTTCTCAACAATCTAACAGTCACGCTAACACACAGTCACGCTATCACAACACCTTATAAACAATCTAACACACAGTTACACTAACATCACAACACCTTCTAAACAATCTAACAACACTCAGTCACACTAACATCACAACACCTTCTGAACAAACAGTCACGCTAACATCACAACACCTTCTCAACAATCTAACAACAAACAGTCACGCTAACATCACAGTCACGCTAACATCACAACACCTTCTCAACAATCTCACAAAAAACAGTCACGCTAACATCACAACACCTTCTCAACAAACTAACACACAGTCACGCTAACATCACAACACCTTCTCAACAAACAGTCACACAAACATCACAACACCTTCTCATCAATCTAACACACAGTCACGCTAACATCACAACACCTTCTCAACAATCTTACAACACACAGTCACACAAACATCACAACACCTTCTCATCAATCTAACACAGTCACATTAACATTACAACACCTTCTCATCAATCTAACACACAGTCACACTAACCTCACAACACCTTCTCCTCAATCTAACAACACACAGTCATAATAACATAAAAACACCTTCTAAACAATATTATAACATCACAACACCTGCTCAACAATATTATAACACAGTCACACTAACACCACAACACCTTCTCAAAAGACTTACATCACACAGGGACACTCACATCCCAACACCTTCTCAACAGTCTTATAACTCTCACTCACATCCCAATGCAAGCCTTGCTGCATCCTCTAATAGATACCAATACTCACACAGAAATTACAACGCTAAACCCTGACATCCCAGTACTCTTAACTCACAAATCCTGTGAGACTGTCTCTCAGACATCCCTCCCTGACATGTCTCTGAGCAAGCAGATATATATGTGAATGAAAAGCTTTAAACACAGATTTAGTAACTCACTCTCCATTCCATGTGGGGGACCCTTTGGGGATGAAAGTCACACATTCCTTTTTCTTAATATTTTGTGACACCCAGGAATTAAGAATATTGAGCTAAAGGGAAGAAAGAGATTCAGAGATGAACATGTGTATATAACACATCCGCATGTAACCAGCGATATAACACATCCGCATGTAACCAGCGATATAACACATCCGCATGTAACCAGCGATATAACACATCAGTATGTAACCAGCGATATAACACATCCGTATGTAACCAGCAATATAACACAACAGCATGTAACCAGCGATATAACACATCCGTATGTAACCAGCGATATAACACATCCGTATGTAACCAGCGATATAACACATCCGTATGTAACCAGCGATATAACACAACAGCATGTAACCAGCGATATAACACATCCGCATGTAACCAGCGATATAACACATCCGTATGTAACCAGCGATATAACACATCCGCATGTAACCAGCGATATAACACATCCGCATGTAACCAGCGATATAACACATCCGTATGTAACCAGCGATATAACACATCCGCATGTAACTAGCGATATAACACATCCGCATGTAACCAGCGATATAACACATCCGCATGTAACCAGCGATATAACACATCCGCATGTAACCAGCGATATAACACATCCGCATGTAACCAGCGATATAACACATCAGCATGTAACCAGCGATATAACACATCAGCATGTAACCAGCGATATAACACATCAGCATGTAACCAGCGATATAACACATCAGCATGTAACCAGCGATATAACACATCAGTATGTAACCAGCGATATAACACATCAGTATGTAACCAGCGATATAACACATCAGCATGTAACCAGCGATATAACACATCAGCATGTAACCAGCGATATAACACATCAGCATGTAACCAGCGATATAACACATCAGCATGTAACCAGCGATATAAACACATCAGCATGTAACCAGCGATATAAACACATCAGCATGTAACCAGCGATATAACACAACAGCATGTAACCAGCGATATAACACATCCGTATGTAACCAGCAATATAACACATCAGCATGTAACCAGCGATATAACACATCAGCATGTAACCAGCGATATAACACATCAGCATGTAACCGGCGATATAAACACATCAGCATGTAACCAGCGATATAAACACATCAGCATGTAACCAGCGATATAACACAACAGCATGTAACCAGCGATATAACACATCCGTTTGTAACCAGCAATATAACACATCCGTATGTAACCAGCAATATAACACATCAGCATGTAACCAGCGATATAACACATCAGCATGTAACCAGCGATATAACACATCAGCTTGTAACCAGCGATATAACACATCAGTATGTAACCAGCGATATAACACATCCGTATGTAACCAGCAATATAACACATCAGCATGTAACCAGCGATATAACACATCCGTATGTAACCAGCGATATAACACATCAGCATGTAACCAGCGATATAAACACATCCGTATGTAACCAGCAATATAACACATCAGTATGTAACCAGCGTTATAACACATCAGCATCTAATTAGCGATATAACACATCAGCATGTAACCAGCGAAATAACACATCTGTATGTAACCAGCAATATGACACATCAGCATGTAACCAGCGATATAACACATCAGCATTAGTGTTGAGCGAACCCGAACCGCACTGTTTGGGTACGTACCAAACATTACGGTTTTTGGACCCCGGCCATTTCACTGTATGTTCAGGTTGGAGTTCGGGGTTCGGAGATTTAATAGTGCATTTTGAAAGGCTGCCGGGCAGCCAATCCGAAAGCCCATAGCATTACATGCATATACATTGTATGTAATGCTATGGGCTTTCTATAAACCGGAAGTCTATAAACCGAATCCCTTTTGGTTTATAGACTTTCGGATTATAGCAAGCCCTTAGCATTACATGCATTCTATAAAACAAAAGTATGTTCAATGGCAGTTAATGTTATGTTTGGCCAGTAGATGGCAATGTTGTAATACGAATGGTTACATTCGTGTAACCTAAAAGTTTAAATGTATCTTTCAAAGTTACTTAATTATAGACGAAAGTCTATAAACCGAATCTCTTTCGGTTTATAGATTTATGGATTATAAAAAGCCCATACCATTACATGCATTCTATAAAACTAAATTCTATAAACCGAAAGAAATTCGGTTTATAGACTTTCGGTTTATTGAATACATGTAATGCTATGGGCCTTTTATAAACCGAAATAGAGTCCCCATTCATACGAATAGGTCAATTGACCTATTTGTATGAATGGGGACTCTATTTCGGTTTATAGACTTTCGGTTTATAGAATACCAATAGCATTACATGCATTCCTGCACTTCATATCTGACAGTCAAATAGAACCGTCAAATACTGTGCTTACAGCGCACTTTGAAAAATTTGAATTGTTTTGGGTGGTAAATAGTACATTTGCATCTTGCGGTGCACTTCATATCTGAGAGTCAAATAGAACAGTGAAATACTGTGCTTACAGCGCACTTTGAAAAATTCTGGCTACCTCCTCCTCCTCCAGCGCCGCTTCCAACTACACCGCCATGGTCACCTCCTCCTCAACCTATGGGTCACTTAGTATAAACTGAAAGAGAATACCCTGCACTCCAACCCTCTCTCAAATGGATAATTCTGTTGATCCTCCTGGCAGCCATACTTTAGATTTAGATTTATGTTCTTCCAAAACTAAAATAAAAGATTCCATCTAGTGCTTTTTTATGGCTCAGCTGTATTCTTAATTTGTATGTATTTTATGTTATTTGAAGTTATTTCCCTATCCACATTTGCTTGCAGAGCACTTGTCCTACTCTTACCCCCATTTTACTTCCTTTTGCAGCCCTCTAGCCCTTTCCAGGACTTTTTTAGAGGCATTTTAATGTCCAAAAGTTCGGGTGCCTATTGACTTTAATGGGGTTCGGGGTCAAGTTCGAGCCCGAACCCGGACTTTTTTCCGAAGTTTGGCCGAACCAGAACATCCAGGTGTAAGCTCAACTCTAATCAGCATGTAACCAGCTATATAACACATCAGCATGTAACCAGCTATATAACACATCAGCATGTAACAAGCATTATATCAAATCAGGTTGTGGCCAGCAGTATACCATATCAACATGCATGTAGCCTGTGCGGAGAGTTGTCTTATAGCGGCATGTAACGAGAGAGTTTTCTTATAGCGGCATGTAACGAGAGAGTTATATTATAGTGGCATGTAACGAGAGTTATATTATAGCGGCATGTAACGAGAGTTATATTATAGCGACATGTAATGAGAGTTATATTATAGCGGCATGTAATGAGTCATATTATAGCGGCATGTAACGAGTGTTATATTATAGCGGCATGTAATGAGAGTTATATTATAGCGGCATGTAATGAGAATTATATTATAGCGGCATGTAACGAGAATTATATTATAGCGACATGTAATGAGAGTTATATTATAGCGGCATGTAACGAGAATTATATTATAGCGGCATGTAACGAGAATTATATTATAGCGACATGTAATGAGAGTTATATTATAGCGGCATGTAATGAGAATTATATTATAGCGGATGTAATGAGAATTATATTATAGCGGCATGTAATGAGAATTATATTATAGCGGCATGTAATGAGAATTATATTATAGCGGCATGTAACGAGAATTATATTATAGCGGATGTAATGAGAATTATATTATAGCGGCATGTAATGAGAATTATATTATAGCGACATGTAATGAGAGTTATATTATAGCGGCATGTAATGAGTCATATTATAGCGGCATGTAACGAGTGTTATATTATAGCGGCATGTAATGAGAGTTATATTATAGCGGCATGTAACGAGAATTATATTATAGCGGCATGTAACGAGAATTATATTATAGCGACATGTAATGAGAGTTATATTATAGCGGCATGTAATGAGTCATATTATAGCGGCATGTAACGAGTGTTATATTATAGCGGCATGTAATGAGAGTTATATTATAGCGGCATGTAATGAGAATTATATTATAGCGGCATGTAACGAGAATTATATTATAGCGGCATGTAACGAGAGTTATATTATAGCGGCATGTAATGAGAGTTATATTATAGAGACATGTAATAAGAGTTATATTATAGCGACATGTAACGAGAGTTATATTATAGCGGATGTAATGAGAATTATATTATAGCGGATGTAATGAGAATTATATTATAGCGGATGTAATGAGAATTATATTATAGCGGCATGTAACAAGAGTTATATTATAGCGGCATGTAATGAGTTATATTATAGCGGCATGTAATGAGTTATATTATAGCGGCATGTAATGAGTTATATTATAGCGGCATGTAATGAGAGTTATATTATAGCGGCATGTAATGAGAGTTATATTATAGCGACATGTAATGAGTCATATTATAGCGGCATGTAACAAGTGTTATATTATATTGGCATGTAACAAGTGTTATATTATATAGGCATGTAATGAGAGTTATATTATAGCGGCATGTAACGAAAGTTATATTATAGCGGCATGTAATGAGAGATATATTCTAGCGGATGTAATGAGAATTATATTATAGCGGATGTAATGAGAGGCATATTATAGCCGCACGAGAGTTATAATAATAATTCTGTGTCCCCAGCCCCAAAATCAGATACTAGTGCCGGACTGGGGATAAAAACCAACCCTAGAAATAATTGTATACAAGCCCCATAGCATAACATCATTATACCAGCCCCATAGCATAACATCATTATACCAGCCCCATAACATCCCATCATTATCCCAGCCCCATAACATCCCATCATTATCCCAGCCCCATAACATCCCATCATTATCCCAGCCCCATAACATCCCATCATTATCCCAGCCCCATAACATCACCTCGTTATCCCAGCCCCATAACATCACCTCGTTATCCCAGCCCCATAACATCACCTCATTATCCCAGCCTCATAACATCACCTCATTATCCCAGCCCCATGACATCACCTCATTATCCCAGCCCCATAACATCACCTCATTATCCCAGCCCCATAACATCACCTCATTATCCCAGCCCCATAACATCACCTCATTATCTCAGCCCCATAACATCACCTCATTATCTCAGCCCCATAACATCACCTCATTATCTCAGCCCCATAACATCACCTCATTATCCCAACCCCATAGCATAACATCATTATACCAGCCCCAAAACATCCCATCATTATACCAGCCCCAAAACATCTCATCATTATACCGGGCCCATAACATCCCATCATTATACCGGGCCCATAACATCCCATCATTATACCAGCCCCAAAACATCCCATCATTATACCGGGCCCATAACATCCCATCATTATACCGGGCCCATAACATCCCATCATTATACCGGGCCCATAACATCCCATCATTATACCGGGCCCATAACATCCCATCATTATACCGGGCCCATAACATCCCATCATTATACCGGGCCCATAACATCCCATCATTATACCAGCCCCATAACATGCCATCATTATACCAGCCCCATAACATCCCATCATTATACCAGCCCCAAAACATCCCATCATTATCCCAGCCCCATAACATCCCATCATTATCCCAGCCCCATAACATCCCATCATTATCCCAGCCCCATAACATCACCTCGTTATCCCAGCCCCATAACATCACCTCATTATCCCAGCCTCATAACATCACCTCATTATCCCAGCCCCATGACATCACCTCATTATCCCAGCCCCATAACATCACCTCATTATCCCAGCCCCATAACATCACCTCATTATCCCAGCCCCATAACATCACCTCATTATCTCAGCCCCATAACATCACCTCATTATCTCAGCCCCATAACATCACCTCATTATCTCAGCCCCATAACATCACCTCATTATCCCAACCCCATAGCATAACATCATTATACCAGCCCCAAAACATCCCATCATTATACCAGCCCCAAAACATCTCATCATTATACCGGGCCCATAACATCCCATCATTATACCGGGCCCATAACATCCCATCATTATACCAGCCCCAAAACATCCCATCATTATACCGGGCCCATAACATCCCATCATTATACCGGGCCCATAACATCCCATCATTATACCGGGCCCATAACATCCCATCATTATACCGGGCCCATAACATCCCATCATTATACCGGGCCCATAACATCCCATCATTATACCGGGCCCATAACATCCCATCATTATACCGGGCCCATAACATCCCATCATTATACCAGCCCCATAACATGCCATCATTATACCAGCCCCATAACATGCCATCATTATACCAGCCCCATTACATCACATCATTATACCAGCCCCATAACATCCCATCATTATACCAGCCCCATAACATCCCATCATTATACCAGCCCCATAACATCCCATCATTATACCAGCCCCTAAACATCCCATCATTATACCGGGCCCATAACATCCCATCATTATACCGGGCCCATAACATCCCATCATTATACCGGGACCATAACATCCCATCATTATACCGGGCCCATAACATCCCATCATTATACCGGGCCCATAACATCCCATCATTATACCGGGCCCATAACATCCCATCATTATACCAGCCCCATAACATCCCATCATTATACCAGCCCCATAACATGCCATCATTATACCAGCCCCATTACATCACATCATTATACCAGCCCCATAACATCCCATCATTATACCAGCCCCATAACATCCCATCATTATACCAGCCCCATAACATCCCATCATTATACCAGCCCCATAGCAATACAATATTTTCTTTAAACCATGCATTTATAAACACATTTGAAAAGTGTATTATTTAACGATAAGACTGATATACAGATTTCACTTACAGGACTTGCCGAAGCATTCAGGACGTACCAGAATACAGATTGCATTCATTCGACTTAACACAACATGCCGGTTGTACTCAAAGGACTCTCCCCATTACCCAGAATTAACCCCAGCACCCAAGACTTATCCCAGTACCCTGATTACACTTTCAGGACTTAGCCCAACATGCAGATTGCACTTACACAGGTTGCCTCAGGTCTGCATTGCACTCACAGAACTTGCCCCAGCATCCAGGACTTACCATGTATGCAGCTTGCATTCACAGGACTTACCCCAGCATGTAGATTGCACCCAGCCAGGACTTGCCCCAGTATCCCAGCACCCAGATTAAACTTTCAGTATTTTCCCCAGCACTCGGGACTTACCCCAGCATGCAGATTGCATTTAGCACCCAGCCAAGACTTACCTCCCATTTATTACAGTCATGATTTGCTCCAGCCAAGACTTACCCCAGCACATAGATTGCACTCACAGGACTTTCCCCAATATGCATTGCACTCACAGATATTGCCCCAGTACCCAGGACTTATCCTAGAACATAGATTACACTCGCAGGACTTGCCCCAATATCCATGACTTACCCCAGTATGCAGATTACACTTTCATGACTTTCATAACCATTGCACACAAACCATTACACACACAAAAACAAACACACTTGCAGACCTACATACCCAGCCACATATACATAAATGCATAAATACACACACTTACATGCACATTTAGATAGCCTTACACACACAGGTCACCCTTACAGACATACTTACACACAGTAACTCTTACAGACACACTTACATGCAGTTACCCTTGCAGACACAAAGTCACACTTACTGATACACAGTCACATACACTTACAGACACACTCACACACGGTTACACCTACACACCAGGGGCGTATCGTGCCCCTGAGTGACTGGAGTGCAGGGGCGTCACTAGGGTTGGTGTCACCCGGTGCGGAAACTCATGGTGTCACCCCCCTGGATTTCCTCCAATACCATGCCAAACAGATTCCTTAGTAATGCCAGTTAGATGGCCTATTAACTATGCCAGACACAGGAGCCCCATAACTATGCCACACACAGGAGCCCCATAACTATGCCACACACAGGAGGCCCATAACTATGCCACACACAGGAGGCCCATAACTATGCCACACACAGGAGGCCCATAACTATGCCACACACAGGAGCCCCATAACTATGACACACACAGGAGTCCCATAACTATGCCAGACACAGGAGTCCCATGACTATGCCAGACACAGGAGTCCCATAACTATGCCAGACACAGGATCCCCATAACTATGCCACACACAGGATCCCCATAACTATGCCACACACAGGATCCCCATAACTATGCCACACACAGGAGCCCCATAACTATGCTACACACAGGAGCCCCATAACTATGCCACACACAGGAGCCCCATAACTATGCCATACACAGGAGCCCCATAACTTATGCAACACCAGAGCCCCATAAATTATGCCACACCAGAGCCCCACTATTTATGCCTCACCTCTGCCCAATTAATTATGCCACACACCGAAGTGCCCCATAATTATGCCACACACACAGGTGCCCCATAATTAGGCCACACAAAAGAGTCCCTTAATTACGCCACACATGGGGCCCAATAAATATGCCACACACGTGCCCCATAATTATGCACACATGGGACTGCCATTAATTATGCAACACACAGGAGCCCCAAGAGATGACAATCTTACAACTATAGATACCAGTAATATTGTGCCATTCAGATGCCAGTAATATAGTGCCAGTCAGAACCCAGTAATATTTTGCCAGTAAGAGCCCAGGAATATTGTGCCAGTCAGAGCCCAGGAATAGTGTGCCAGTCAGAGCCCAGGAATAGTGTGCCAGTCAGAGCCCAGGAATAGTGTGCCAGTCAGAGCCCAGGAATAGTGTGCCAGTCAGAGCCCAGGAATAGTGTGCCAGTCAGAGCCCAGGAATATTATGCCAGTCAGAGCCCAGTAATATAGTGCCAGCCAGATGCCCAGTAATATAGTGTCAGCCAGATGCCCAGTAATATAGTGTCAGCCAGATGCCCAGTAATACAGTGCCAGCCAGAGCCCAGTAATATAGTGCCAGCCAGATGCCCAGTAATATAGTGCCAGCCAGATGCCCAGTAATAGTGTGCCAGCCAGATGCCCAGTAATAGTGTGCCAGTCAGAGCCCAGTAATATAGTGCCAGCCAGAGCCCAGTAATATAGTGCCAGCCAGAGCCCAGTAATAAAGTGCCAGCCAGATGCCCAGTAATAAAGTGCCAGCCAGATGCCCAGTAATATAGTGCCAGTCAGAGCCCAGTAATATAGTGCCAGTCAGAGCCCAGTAATATTGTGCCAGTCAGAGCCCAGTAATATTATGCCAGCCAGATGCTCAGTAATATAGTGCCAGTCAGAGCCCAGTAATATAGTGCCAGTCAGAGCCCAGTAATATAGTGCCAGTCAGAGCCCAGTAATATTGTGCCAGTCAGAGCCCAGTAATATTATGCCAGCCAGATGCTCAGTAATATAGTGCCAGTCAGAGCCCAGTAATATAGTGCCAGCCAGATGCTCAGTAATATAGTGCCAGCCAGATGCCCAGTAATATAGTGCCAGCCAGATGCCCAGTAATATAGTGCCAGCCAGAGCCCAGTAATATAGTGCCAGCCAGAGCCCAGTAATATAGTGTCAGCCAGATGCCCAGTAATATAGTGCCAGTCAGAGCCCAGTAATATTATGCCAGCCAGATGCCCAGTAATATAGTGCCAGTCAGAGCCCAGTAATATTATGCCAGCCAGATGCCCAGTAATATAGTGCCAGTCAGAGCCCAGTAATATTATGCCAGCCAGATGCCCAGTAATATAGTGCCAGTCAGAGCCCAGTAATATAGTGCCAGCCAGATGCCCAGTAATATAGTGCCAGCCAGATGCTCAGTAATATAGTGCCAGCCAGATGCCCAGTAATATAGTACCAGCCAGATGCCCAGTAATATAGTGCCAGTCAGAGCCCAGTAATAAACTGCTCGTTTTAAACCACCCTCCTCCCCCCCTTCCCCATCACTTACCGAATTGCTGCTTCTCTGTGCTCCCGGACGGACCCCTCCTCCGTGCAGTCTTCCCTCCTGCACGGAGGAGGGAAACACAGTCACCCGATGTGACGTAACGTCACACCCGGTTGCTGTGATTTTTTTTTTGATTTTTTTTCCGGCATCCGCGTCCAGGGGATGCGGCTGCCAGAAAAAAGAAAAAAAAAGTTGAGCAGCGAGATGCAGGGGTGGTGGTGCTGGCAGCACGGGTGTCACCCCCGCTGGAGGTGTCATCCGGTGCGGTCCGCCCCCCCCCCCCCTCGGGACGCCACTGCTGCCAGCCCCGAGCACGCCTGTCACTCAGAGACACAACGTTTCTCGTGTGTTTCTGTGAGTTTGTGTCCTGAGAACAGCCAGGACACAGCCAGGACACAAATCCCTGGAAATACATGAGTTACATCCAAAAGGCGACTCCAGCTATGAATACGGCAACAGAGTCACTCACTCTGCCAATTCGACAAGCACGAAAAATATACGAAAATATACGAGCCACCGTATCCCAGTAAGTCCAGTGCAGAGCCAAAGCGCCACGCGGCTGCATGGAAAACGGACTTATTGATTTTATTCTCTTTTTTTACTGAACTGAACTGGATTTGTGTTGAATTAACACAATAGTTTATTATTGTTATAACTCACAATGATTGCAATTTTTTGTCACTTGCTACTATTATAGCACAGTTGTTTATATATATTACACCAACAGTCACCTTTAGGGCATCTGTATATTTGTTTTTTCTTTATAGTGTCTAGACACAGAGGCTGGAATTTTTTTGTTTCTTCAGAGCACAGAAATCACAGAAATACACAGTGCGGGTCACTCTTACAGACACACAGAATCTCTTCCAGACACACAGTCACTCTTACAGACACACTTACACACAGCTACAAATATACAGACACACTTACAGACACACTTACACAAAGCTACACGTAGATGCACACACACAGTTATACTTACAGACACACAGTCACGCAGTTACACTTACACTTGCAGACACACTTACACACAGCTACACTTACAGATACACAGACACACAGTTATACTTACAGACACACAATCACACTTACAATCACAATTACAGTCACACAGGCACACTCTCACACATGCAGATACACACAGATTTTCTTTCTTTAACAGCAAAAAAAAAAAGTTATGCAGTTTGTCCCCCTCTCTGCTGATTTAACGTTATTTGGTAAGGAGGGAGGAGGACAGATTTGATGATGTCAGACGCAGAACACATATTCTTCTGAGTGCCGGATGTCCCCTTACATTCGGAGCTCTGACTGTGTGGGGCGGAGCAGGCAAAATGACGGCGCTCAGTCACACTTGTTTAGTAAAATACTTCATAAAATAAACTCACAATCACAAAATCAAAAGACATATCTAAAATCAACAATACAAAATCAATTGGTGGGAGTATCTCTTTAAGGATCCCAGTGCGTCTGCGACTCTGAGCGTGTACAGCTGTACACTGCTAGTCTAGTGTGGTTACATGCTGAATTATACAATGCATAAATGAGCACACAAAAAAACATACATAACCTAACGCAGCAGATAGTAACATCCTCTTAACATGTTACTATGTCACATTAGAAAGCCATCTTGCCTCAGGAGTGCTGTGATGTATAACTTACCGTCTCACCATCCAGGAATTTGGGTGAGGTCTTTTTCATCTTCTTCTTTTTATGGTTCGCAGTATCAGCACGGTGATAAGGAGAGTGGACCTCTGTACCAGCCACCCTGTCTGGAGAGCCACCTCTGCTCTTTGTGTTACCCATGAGATCTCCTAATATTGGAAGTGATTCAAGGACATACAGAACATCTCACCTTGAAACCAAAAAACACAATAGTGTAAAGATGACATGCAGCTAAGCTACAAAAGAAACATAGCATGCTCATTGACCTGTTCTAGGAGAGAACCTAGAACTCTAAAATAAGCGTTCAATGAAGGAACGTTTAATTTCTCCTGAGGAAGCTGGTGCAAGACTAGCGAAACGCGTTGAGTGATTTGCTAAGCAAATCATTGTACCCAGGATTGTACCATTGTAACCAGGAATATGATTATTACACCATATGGAGGGACCCTGAAAGACTCCCTATCTAGCAGTGCCACTACCTACTGTAAGTGTATTCTGTTTGTGTTGCCTAACTGTGTAAGCCAATAGTGCACCATTGTTTGGGCCACTTTATATTTTTTAAGACTTTGAAGATCATTAAAAAAAAATCAAGTTTGCCATTGTCAATCACTCCCACCTCTTGGTCTGTGAGTACAATTGATATTATACCCCTCACTTAACAATACTACACTATTGCATTTTTATTTGCATAGTAAACATTTGTTTGTATAGTTGAGGCTTTGACCAGGCCTCTGGTTTAGCACCCCTCCCCATCGCAGGTGCTCTGGTAAGTGGTGTCCAGACCTATAAATTGCAGGAGAGTCTATGTATTATACAATAGGAAGGCCTTTTGGTCCCTGGTGAGTAATACACATAAAGAGATTAAGCCCCATAAGCATTGGAGTAATATTGGAGTACTTTGACGTAGTGGTGGGCTTAGCATGATATGGCCATACATGTGACTAAATCTCCAATTGTGTTATCTTAGTAAGACAGGTGTTTGTAAGTAGCTTTAATGAAACCTATAGCTTTAAGAGTTTTTCTCCTACCTGCTTTGAGGTGAGTGTGCTGATTTTTGGATTTTGTATATATAGATTGTGACAAAAGTCCTCCTTGTCCTGGGATTTGGGGGTTACACACAGTCTTTCAGGCTTCAGAGACACACGCTGGATGAGGTAAAAAGACTTGTTTTCTCTTATTGTGGTTCCAAGATGCACAGTAAGGTATATCAGGTTGTAACAAAATATAAAACAAAATCCTTGCTCTTCTGAGCACTAACTAAACCAAAATACTAAGCTGGCTGGGTTGGATGGCTTGTCCATTTCCCAACATAACCATAAATCACAACCTTACTGCTTCCACTCACAGAAATCAAACACAGTCTCCCCCTCCTCTGGCAGGGGAGTATTTACCAGCACCTGTAATCAGCAAGCCTCTTCAGGTAAATTAGGATTGGAACACTGGGCTTCTCACCTGTAGGTTCCACTGGCCCACCCTACTCTCCAAGTGCTCCACCCCAGGGCCCACACATACATAAAGTGCTAGATTAAGTGTAACATAACACATTTCCCTGGGGCTAATTACACAAAGTAGGAACTGTGCAAAATCTGGGGAGATATATAGACTCCCTCCAGCACAACTCCTTGCTGTCGGTCAATATATATATATATATATATATATATATATATATATATATACATACACACTGACCAGCCATAACATTATTATGTGTGTGTATGTATGTATATATATATATATATACACACACACACCGATCAGCCATAACATTATTATGTGTGTGTGTGTGTATATATATATATATATATATATATAACACGTCATGTATGTCTCGTATAACGCCTCATGGATATCTCATATAACGCCTCATGTATGTCTCGTATAACACGTCATGTATGTCTCGCCTAACACGTCATGTATGTCTCGTATAACATGTCATGTATGTCTCGTATAACACGTCATGTATGTCTCGCATAACACGTCATGTATGTCTCGCATAACACGTCATGTATGTCTCGTATAACACGTCATGTATGTCTCGTATAACGCCTCATGTATGTCTCGTATAACGCCTCATGCATGTCTCGTATAACGCCTCATGTATGTCTCGTATAACGCCTCACGGATATCTCGTATAACGCCTCACGGATATCTCGTATAACGCCTCACGGATATCTCGTATAACGCCTCATGGATATCTCGTATAACACGTCATGTATGTCTCGCATAACACGTTATGTATGTCTCGCATAACACGTTATGTATGTCTCGTATAACGCCTCATGTATGTCTCGTATAACGCCTCATGTATGTCTCGTATAACGCCTCATGTATGTCTCGTATAACATGTCATTTATGTCTCGTATAACGCCTCACGGATGTCTCGTATAACGCCTCACGGATATCTCGTATAACGCCTCACGGATATCTCGTATAACGCCTCACGGATATCTCGTATAACACCTCACGTATGTCTCGTATAACACCTCACGTATGTCTCGTATAACACCTCACGTATGTCTCGTATATCGCCTCACGGATATCTCGTATAACGCCTCACGGATATCTCGTATAACGCCTCACGGATATCTCGTATAACAGGTTATATATATCAGAAGTGTTATCTGATGATTGTAATTAATTAATGGGAGTGACAGTTGTCCTTTAATATTTGAAAATGTATCTTGCTGTTACTATAAAGCCAGTCAGAGACCCCAGTCTCACCCCATTAAAGTGCACATTGGGCCGTACTGTGTTAGTTTATTCAGGTTATAAATCTCCATGTAATCATTTTACCTAAAATATCTACCAAAACTTGAAATGGTATTTTCCTTTAGTTCACAGCTGGCTGGGTGATTCCTATGTGGAAGAAACAAATATGAAGTGTAGTCCTTTTACTTTTCAATTCTGTCCTATTTCTTTGCATGCTGAAACTCCTATTATGCACAGCCTCATGCTAACTAAGAATGATAGTAAAAGGCAGTGTATAACATCTAACACACACTACTGCCAGGCACTGCGCCAGCCACACATACATAGAAAGCGTTCACAGGTGCCAAGTAAAGCAGTTCATCAAACACAACGTGGAGCAGATCTGGACATGTGCCAGTCACATCTAATGTCAATATGTAGCATGCAAGTCTGATTTCATTATGTGCCAGTCACATCTAATGTCAATATGTAGCATGCAAGTCTGATTTCATTATGTGCCAGTCACATCTAATGTCAATATGTAGCATGCAAGTCTGATTTCATTATGTACCAGTCACATCTAATGTCAATATGTAGCATGCAAGTCTGATTTCATTATGTGCCAGTCACATCTAATGTCAATATGTAGCATGCAAGTCTGATTTCATTATGTGCCAGTCACATCTAATGTCAATATGTAGCATGCAAGTCTGATTTCATTATGTGCCAGTCACATCTAATGTCAATATGTAGCATGCAAGTCTGATTTCATTATGTGCCAGTCACATCTAATGTCAATATGTAGCATGCAAGTCTGATTTCATTATGTGCCAGTCACATCTAATGTCAATATGTAGCATGCAAGTCTGATTTCATTATGTACCAGTCACATCTAATGTCAATATGTAGCATGCAAGTCTGATTTCATTATGTGCCAGTCACATCTAATGTCAATATGTAGCATGCAAGTCTGATTTCATTATGTGCCAGTCACATCTAATGTCAATATGTAGCATGCAAGTCTGATTTCATTATGTGCCAGTCACATCTAATGTCAGTATATAGCATGCAGGTCTGATTTCATTATGTACCAGTCACATCTAATTTCAATATGTAGCATGCAAGTCTGATTTCATTATGTACCAGTCACATCTAATGTCAATATGTAGCATGCAAGTCTGATTTCATTATGTGCCAGTCACATCTAATGTCAATATGTAGCATGCAAGTCTGATTTCATTATGTGCCAGTCACATCTAATGTCAATATGTAGCATGCAAGTCTGATTTCATTATGTGCCAGTCACATCTAATGTCAATATGTAGCATGCAAGTCTGATTTCATTATGTGCCAGTCACATCTAATGTCAGTATATAGCATGCAGGTCTGATTTCATTATGTACCAGTCACATCTAATGTCAATATGTAGCATGCAGGTCTGATTTCATTATGTGCCAGTCACATCTAATGTCAGTATATAGCATGCAAGTCTGATTTCATTATGTACCAGTCACATCTAATGTCAGTATGTAGAATGCAAGTCTGATTTCATTATGTGCCAGTCACATCTGATGACAATATGTAGCATCCAAGTCTGATTTCATTATGTGCCAGTCACATCTGATGTCAGTATGTAGCATGCAAGTCTGATTTCATTATGTGCCAGTCACATCTAATGTCAGTATGTAGCATGCAAGTCTGATTTCATTAATTGCCAGTCACATCTAATGTCAGTGTGTAGCATGCAAGTCTGATTTCATTATGTGCCAGTCACATCTGATGACAATATGTAGCATGCAAGTCTGATTTCATTAATTGCCAGTCAGTGCTAATATAAACTCACTAGTGCCACTGTCACAATGATTACTAGGAGTCAATGCCCATGTTTGCCAGTATCGGTGTGTGTCAGTGTGCGTGGCATACCGTTGGTTCTAGATTACAGCTGTAGCAGTGTCCGTGGCACGGTTGGAGCTGTAGCAGGTATTTCTAGGATTAAAGCTTGTTGCTGTGACAGGTGCAGTAACCATGGGATCCCATTACAGTGGAAACAATATTATCCCACCTACGCCCCTGACGACACCTCACACTACACACAGTACACACCCCGGGCCTCATTGTACTCACACACTCCATGCCTAATTACAGCCCCTGAAGACAAACACTCACAGGAATAAACTATGCACATTCCTTCAGACCCCTCTCCTTGGGTCCAAACTGGAAAAACCGGTCTTTAGACATCACAATCTGTAACAATAATCTATATAATTCCAACCAATAATCAGGCAGACATGTCTGATTGATGTTTGCTGAGGTCCATCAGAATATACAGTTATTAAGCCCTGATTTTTGGCAATTTGTCAGACGATAGATTAATTAACCGGGCGGGATTAGATGCATCCACAGAGATTCCAGACATTGATTGGCTCCTATCAGTCTGATTGCCACAGGTGGTTAGATTTAATGGTTATACAGGATGAGATGTGTTTAGTCTCCAGGCCCAGTGTGTCTGAAGAAATCACATGTATCGAGCAGAAATGGACAAGACATGTCAGGGGGATGCTTGGAGGGCTCTGCTTCGACCAGAAGTCACACAACTGGTTGTTAGAGTTCTCTGAATCCGGCCCGTGATCAGATGATTTGTTACTCAGACGGATTCACGTGGCTGGGTACTGATAAGAGATTTAGTTGGTCCCTTGTGAGATCAGATAATAATGGTGATCAGGTGCTATTCGCTCAGAGCTGGATGAATATAAAGATTCGCTCCAGTCACTAATCATTCGACTCTCTAGCAGGGTTTTCCAAATATCAAGTGAATAACATAATATATACAGTGAATTTGCTCCAATACCGAGGGTCTCAGAATAATCATGGGGGACGCAGTCCATACGCCTTGGAGAGAACTAAAGGTCCACCTGCTCCCTGTAGATTATGGGCCCTGGCTTTGATAAGGGGTATTTGGGAACAGTGGGTAAGTTTGCACTTTGCATTGACTTTACTCATGCTCCCAGATTCTGCCATTTGTAATCCTGACAGGGCCGGCCTTAGGGGTGTGCGACCTGTGTGAGCGCACAGGGTGCAACACCTCAGGGGGCGCCTGCCCGGCCGGTATAAAGAAAAAAAAAGTAAAAAAAAAAAAAAAAGCCGGTAGAGGCACTGGCTGGGGGAGATCAAAAGATCCCCCCTCACCAGCCCTCTGCTCGGCAAGATCTTCTAGATCCGGGGAGGGGGCGGAGCTAACCAACTGAGCGGTGTAGCTCCGCCCCCAACCCTGTGAAGCATAGCAGCGTCTGCTTCACGGGGAGCCACTGGCAGCATGAGAAAGTGCTGCTCGGCTCCCCATGCCTGCATTAAGCATAGAGCCTGCATTAAGCATGGGGAGCCTGCATTAAGCATGGAGCCTGCATTAAGCATGGAGAGCCTGCATTAAGCATGGGGAGCCTGCATTAAGCATAGAGCCTGCATTAAGCATGGAGCCTGCATTAAGCATAGAGCCTGCATTAAGCATGGAGCCTGCATTAAGCATGGAGCCTGCATTAAGCATGGAGAGCCTGCATTAAGCATGGGGAGCCTGCATTAAGCATGGAGCCTGCATTAAGCATGGGGAGCCTGCATTAAGCATGGAGAGCCTGCATTAAGCATGGGGAGCCTGCATTAAGCATGGAGCCTGCATTAAGCATGGAGCCTGCATTAAGCATGGGGAGCCTGCATTAAGCATGGGGAGCCTGCATTAAGCATAGAGCCTGCATTAAGCATGGAGCCTGCATTAAGCATGGAGCCTGCATTAAGCATGGAGCCTGCATTAAGCATGGGGAGCCTGCATTAAGCATGGAGAGCCTGCATTAAGCATGGGGAGCCTGCATTAAGCATAGAGCCTGCATTAAGCATGGGGAGCCTGCATTAAGCATAGAGCCTGCATTAAGCATGGAGCCTGCATTAAGCATGGAGCCTGCATTAAGCATGGAGCCTGCATTAAGCATGGGGAGCCTGCATTAAGCATGGAGAGCCTGCATTAAGCATGGAGAGCCTGCATTAAGCATAGAGCCTGCATTAAGCATGGAGCCTGCATTAAGCATGGAGCCTGCATTAAGCATGGAGAGCCTGCATTAAGCATGGAGAGCCTGCATTAAGCATGGAGCCTGCATTAAGCATGGGGAGCCTGCATTAAGCATGGGGAGCCTGCATTAAGCATGGAGCCTGCATTAAGCATGGAGCCTGCATTAAGCATGGGGAGCCTGCATTAAGCATGGGGAGCCTGCATTAAGCATAGAGCCTGCATTAAGCATGGAGCCTGCATTAAGCATGGAGCCTGCATTAAGCATGGAGCCTGCATTAAGCATGGGGAGCCTGCATTAAGCATGGAGAGCCTGCATTAAGCATGGGGAGCCTGCATTAAGCATAGAGCCTGCATTAAGCATGGGGAGCCTGCATTAAGCATAGAGCCTGCATTAAGCATGGAGCCTGCATTAAGCATGGAGCCTGCATTAAGCATGGAGCCTGCATTAAGCATGGGGAGCCTGCATTAAGCATGGAGAGCCTGCATTAAGCATGGAGAGCCTGCATTAAGCATAGAGCCTGCATTAAGCATGGAGAGCCTGCATTAAGCATGGAGCCTGCATTAAGCATAGAGCCTGCATTAAGCATGGAGCCTGCATTAAGCATGGAGAGCCTGCATTAAGCATGGAGAGCCTGCATTAAGCATGGAGAGCCTGCATTAAGCATGGAGAGCCTGCATTAAGCATGGAGCCTGCATTAAGCATGGAGAGCCTGCATTAAGCATGGAGAGCCTGCATTAAGCATAGAGCCTGCATTAAGCACGGGGAGCCGGCATTAAGCATGGAGCCTGCATTAAGCATGGAGCCTGCATTAAGCATGGAGAGCCTGCATTAAGCATGGAGAGCCTGCATTAAGCATGGAGAGCCTGCATTAAGCATGGAGCCTGCATTAAGCATGGAGCCTGCATTAAGCATGGAGAGCCTGCATTAAGCATAGAGCCTGCATTAAGCATGGAGCCTGCATTAAGCATAGAGCCTGCATTAAGCATAGAGCCTGCATTAAGCATGGAGCCTGCATTAAGCACGGGGAGCCTGCATTAAGCACGGGGAGCCTGCATTAAGCATAGAGCCGGCATTAAGCATGGAGCCTGCATTAAGCATTGGGAGCCTGCATTAAGCATGGGGAGCCAGCACTAAGCACGGGGAGCCCGCATTAAGCACGGGGAGCCAGCACTAAGCACGGGGAGCCTGCATTAAGCATGGGGAGCCTGCATTAAGCATGGGGAGCCAGCACTAAGCACGGGGAGCCCGCATTAAGCACGGGGAGCCTGCATTAAGCATGGGGAGCCTGCATTAAGTATGGAGCCTGCATTAAGCATGGGGAGCCGGCATTAAGCATGGAGCCTGCATTAAGCATGGGGAGCCGGCATTAAGCATGGGGAGCCTGCATTAAGCATGGAGAGCCGGCATTAAGCATGGAGAGCCTGCATTAAGCATGGGGAGCCTGCATTAAGCATGGAGCCTGCATTAAGCATGGGGAGCCTGCATTAAGCACGGGGAGCCGGCATTAAGCATGGAGCCTGCATTAAGCATTGGGAGCCTGCATTAAGCACGGGGAGCCTGCATTAAGCATTGGGAGCCTGCATTAAGCACGGGGAGCCGGCATTAAGCATGGAGAGCCGGCATTAAGCATGGAGAGCCTGCATTAAGCACGGGGAGCCTGCATTAAGCATGGAGCCTGCATTAAGCATGGGGAGCCGGCATTAAGCATGGAGAGCCTGCATTAAGCATGGGGAGCCTGCATTAAGCATGGGGAGCCTGCATTAAGCATGGAGAGCCTGCATTAAGCATGGAGAGCCTGCATTAAGCATGGGGAGCCTGCATTAAGCATGGGGAGCCGGCATTAAGCATGGGGAGCCTGCATTAAGCATGGGGAGCCCGCATTAAGCATGGAGAGCCTGCATTAAGCATGGGGAGCCTGCATTAAGCATGGAGAGCCTGCATTAAGCATGGGGAGCCTGCATTAAGCATGGGGAGCCTGCATTAAGCATGGGGAGCCTGCATTAAGCATGGAGAGCCTGCATTAAGCATGGGGAGCCGGCATTAAGCATGGAGAGCCGGCATTAAGCATGGAGAGCCTGCATTAAGCACGGGGAGCCTGCATTAAGCATGGAGCCTGCATTAAGCATGGGGAGCCGGCATTAAGCATGGAGAGCCTGCATTAAGCATGGGGAGCCTGCATTAAGCATGGGGAGCCTGCATTAAGCATGGAGAGCCTGCATTAAGCATGGGGAGCCTGCATTAAGCATGGGGAGCCGGCATTAAGCATGGGGAGCCGGCATTAAGCATGGGGAGCCCGCATTAAGCATGGAGAGCCCGCATTAAGCATGGGGAGCCTGCATTAAGCATGGGGAGCCTGCATTAAGCATGGGGAGCCTGCATTAAGCATGGAGAGCCTGCATTAAGCATGGGGAGCCGGCATTAAGCATGGAGAGCCGGCATTAAGCATGGGGAGCCGGCATTAAGCATGGAGCCGGCATTAAGCATGGGGAGCCTGCATTAAGCATGGAGCCTGCATTAAGCATGGGGAGCCGGCATTAAGCATGGGGAGCCTGCATTAAGCATGGAGCCTGCATTAAGCATGGGGAGCCTGCATTAAGCATGGAGCCTGCATTAAGCATGGGGAGCCGGCATTAAGCATGGGGAGCCTGCATTAAGCATGGAGCCTGCATTAAGCACGGGGAGCCTGCATTAAGCATGGGGAGCCTGCATTAAGCACGGGGAGCCTGCATTAAGCATGGAGAGCCTGCATTAAGCATGGAGAGCCGGCATTAAGCATGGAGAGCCTGCATTAAGCATGGGGAGCCTGCATTAAGCATGGAGCCTGCATTAAGCATGGAGCCTGCATTAAGCACGGGGAGCCTGCATTAAGCATGGAGAGCCTGCATTAAGCATGGAGCCTGCATTAAGCATGGAGAGCCTGCATTAAGCATGGAGCCTGCATTAAGCACGGGGAGCCGGCATTAAGCACGGGGAGCCTGCATTAAGCATGGAGAGCCTGCATTAAGCATGGAGCCTGCATTAAGCATGGGGAGCCGGCATTAAGCATGGGGAGCCTGCATTAAGCACGGGGAGCCGGCATTAAGCATGGGGAGCCTGCATTAAGCATGGGGAGCCTGCATTAAGCATGGGGAGCCTGCATTAAGCACGGGGAGCCTGCATTAAGCATGGAGAGCCTGCATTAAGCATGGAGCCGGCATTAAGCATGGGGAGCCTGCATTAAGCATGGAGAGCCTGCATTAAGCATGGAGCCTGCATTAAGCATGGAGCTTGCATTAAGCATGGAGCCTGCATTAAGCATGGGGAACTTGCATTAAGCATGGAGCCTGCATTAAGCATGGAGCCTGCATTAAGCATGGAGCCTGCATTAAGCATGGAGAGCCTGCATTAAGCATGGAGAGCCTGCATTAAGCACGGAGAGCCTGCATTAAGCATGGAGCCTGCATTAAGCATGGAGAGCCGGCATTAAGCATGGGGAGCCTGCATTAAGCATGGAGCCTGCATTAAGCATGGGGAGCTTGCATTAAGCATGGAGCCGGCATTAAGCATGGGGAACTTGCATTAAGCATGGAGCCTGCATTAAGCATGGGGAGCTTGCATTAAGCATGGAGCCTGCATTAAGCATGGAGAGCCTGCATTAAGCATGGCGCCTGCATTAAGCATGGGGAACTTGCATTAAGCATGGAGAGCCTGCATTAAGCATGGAGCCTGCATTAAGCATGGAGAGCCTGCATTAAGCATGGGGAGCCTGCATTAAGCATGGGGAGCCTGCATTAAGCATGGAGCCTGCATTAAGCATGGAGCCTGCATTAAGCATGGAGAGCCTGCATTAAGCATGGGGAGCCTGCATTAAGCATGGAGCCTGCATTAAGCATGGAGCCTGCATTAAGCATGGAGCCTGCATTAAGCATGGGGAACTTGCATTAAGCATGGGGAACTTGCATTAAGCATGGAGCCTGCATTAAGCATGGAGAGCCTGCATTAAGCATGGAGAGCCTGCATTAAGCATGGCGCCTGCATTAAGCATGGGGAACTTGCATTAAGCATGGAGAGCCTGCATTAAGCATGGAGCCTGCATTAAGCACGGGGAGCCTGCATTAAGCATGGAGCCTGCATTAAGCATGGCGAGCCGGCATTAAGCATGGAGCCTGCATTAAGCATGGAGAGCCTGCATTAAGCATGGGGAGCCGGCATTAAGCATGGAGCCTGCATTAAGCATGGAGAGCCTGCATTAAGCATGGAGAGCCTGCATTAAGCATGGAGAGCCGGCATTAAGCATGGGGAGCCTGCATTAAGCATGGAGCTTGCATTAAGCATGGGGAGCCTGCATTAAGCATGGGGAGCCTGCATTAAGCATGGAGCCTGCATTAAGCATGGAGAGCCTGCATTAAGCATGGGGAGCCTGCATTAAGCATGGAGCTTGCATTAAGCATGGGGAGCCTGCATTAAGCATGGGGAGCCTGCATTAAGCATGGAGCCTGCATTAAGCATGGGGAGCCTGCATTAAGCATGGGGAGCCTGCATTAAGCATGGAGCCTGCATTAAGCATGGAGAGCCTGCATTAAGCATGGGGAGCCTGCATTAAGCATGGAGCTTGCATTAAGCATGGAGAGCCTGCATTAAGCATGGAGCTTGCATTAAGCATGGGGAGCCTGCATTAAGCATGGGGAGCCTGCATTAAGCATGGAGAGCCTGCATTAAGCATGGGGAGCCTGCATTAAGCATGGAGCCTGCATTAAGCATGGAGCCTGCATTAAGCATGGAGCCTGCATTAAGCATGGAGAGCCTGCATTAAGCATGGAGAGCCTGCATTAAGCATGGAGAGCCTGCATTAAGCATGGAGCTTGCATTAAGCATGGAGAGCCTGCATTAAGCATGGAGAGCCTGCATTAAGCATGAGGAGCCTGCATTAAGCATGGAGCCTGCATTAAGCATGGGGAGCCTGCATTAAGCATGGAGAGCCTGCATTAAGCATGGGGAGCCTGCATTAAGCATGGAGCCTGCATTAAGCATGGAGCCTGCATTAAGCATGGAGCCTGCATTAAGCATGGGGAGCCTGCATTAAGCATGGGGAGCCTGCATTAAGCATGGAGCCTGCATTAAGCATGGGGAGCCTGCATTAAGCACGGGGAGCCTGCATTAAGCATGGGGAGCCTGCATTAAGCATGGAGCCTGCATTAAGCATGGAGCCTGCATTAAGCATGGGGAGCCTGCATTAAGCACGGGGAGCCGGCATTAAGCATGGGGAGCCTGCATTAAGCATGGAGAGCCTGCATTAAGCATGGAGAGCCGGCATTAAGCATGGAGAGCCTGCATTAAGCATGGAGCCTGCATTAAGCATGGGGAGCCTGCATTAAGCACGGGGAGCCGGCATTAAGCATGGGGAGCCTGCATTAAGCATGGGGAGCCTGCATTAAGCATGGAGCTTGCATTAAGCATGGAGCCTGCATTAAGCATGGAGAGCCTGCATTAAGCACGGGGAGCCTGCATTAAGCATGGGGAGCCGGCATTAAGCATGGGGAGCCTGCATTAAGCATGGAGCTTGCATTAAGCATGGAGAGCCTGCATTAAGCATGGAGCCTGCATTAAGCATGGAGAGCCTGCATTAAGCATGGAGAGCCTGCATTAAGCATGGAGAGCCTGCATTAAGCATGGAGCCTGCATTAAGCACGGGGAGCCGGCATTAAGCATGGAGCCTGCATTAAGCATGGAGAGCCTGCATTAAGCATGGAGCCTGCATTAAGCATGGAGCCTGCATTAAGCATGGAGCCTGCATTAAGCATGGAGCCTGCATTAAGCATGGAGAGCCTGCATTAAGCATGGAGAGCCTGCATTAAGCATGGAGCCTGCATTAAGCACGGGGAGCCTGCATTAAGCACGGGGAGCCTGCATTAAGCACGGGGAGCCGGCATTAAGCATGGAGCCTGCATTAAGCACGGGGAGCCTGCATTAAGCACGGGGAGCCGGCATTAAGCATGGAGAGCCGGCATTAAGCATGGAGAGCCTGCATTAAGCATGGGGAGCCTGCATTAAGCACGGGGAGCCGGCATTAAGCATGGAGCCTGCATTAAGCACGGGGAGCCTGCATTAAGCACGGGGAGCCTGCATTAAGCATGGAGAGCCTGCATTAAGCATGGAGAGCCTGCATTAAGCATGGAGAGCCTGCATTAAGCACGGGGAGCCTGCATTAAGCATGGAGCCCGCATTAAGCATGGAGCCCGCATTAAGCATGGAGAGCCTGCATTAAGCATGGAGCCTGCATTAAGCATGGAGCCTGCATTAAGCATGGAGAGCCTGCATTAAGCACGGGGAGCCTGCATTAAGCATGGAGCTTGCATTAAGCACGGGGAGCCTGCATTAAGCATGGAGAGCCTGCATTAAGCATGGAGAGCCTGCATTAAGCACGGGGAGCCTGCATTAAGCATGGAGCCCGCATTAAGCATGGAGAGCCTGCATTAAGCATGGAGCCTGCATTAAGCACGGGGAGCTTGCATTAAGCATGGGGAGCCTGCATTAAGCATGGAGCTTGCATTAAGCACGGGGAGCCTGCATTAAGCATGGAGCCTGCATTAAGCATGGGGAGCCTGCATTAAGCATGGGGAGCCTGCATTAAGCATGGAGCCTGCATTAAGCACGGGGAGCCTGCATTAAGCACGGGGAGCTTGCATTAAGCATGGGGAGCCTGCATTAAGCATGGAGCTTGCATTAAGCACGGGGAGCCTGCATTAAGCATGGAGCCTGCATTAAGCATGGAGCCTGCATTAAGCATGGAGAGCCTGCATTAAGCATGGAGAGCCTGCATTAAGCATGGAGCCTGCATTAAGCATGGAGCCTGCATTAAGCATGGAGCCTGCATTAAGCACGGGGAGCCGGCATTAAGCATGGAGCCTGCATTAAGCATGGAGCCTGCATTAAGCATGGGGAACTTGCATTAAGCATGGAGCCTGCATTAAGCATGGGGAGCCTGCATTAAGCATGGAGCCTGCATTAAGCATGGGGCCTGCATTAAGCATGGGGCCTGCATTAAGCATGATGCCTGCATTAAGCACGGGGAGCCTGCATTAAGCATGATGCCTGCATTAAGCATGGAGAGCCTGCATTAAGCATGGGGAGCCGGCATTAAGCATGGGGAGCCTGCATTAAGCATGGAGCCTGCATTAAGCATGGGGAGCCTGCATTAAGCATGGAGAGCCTGCATTAAGCATGGGGAGCCTGCATTAAGCACGGGGAGCTTGCATTAAGCATGGAGCCTGCATTAAGCACGGGGAGCCGGCATTAAGCATGGAGCCTGCATTAAGCATGGAGCCTGCATTAAGCACGGGGAGCCTGCATTAAGCATGGAGCCTGCATTAAGCATGGAGAGCCTGCATTAAGCATGGAGAGCCTGCATTAAGCACGGGGAGCCTGCATTAAGCATGGAGCCCGCATTAAGCATGGAGAGCCTGCATTAAGCATGGAGCCTGCATTAAGCACGGGGAGCTTGCATTAAGCATGGGGAGCCTGCATTAAGCATGGAGCCTGCATTAAGCATGGGGAGCCTGCATTAAGCATGGGGAGCCTGCATTAAGCATGGAGCCTGCATTAAGCATGGGGAGCCGGCATTAAGCATGGGGAGCCTGCATTAAGCATGGAGCCTGCATTAAGCACGGGGAGCCTGCATTAAGCATGGGGAGCCTGCATTAAGCACGGGGAGCCTGCATTAAGCATGGAGAGCCTGCATTAAGCATGGAGAGCCGGCATTAAGCATGGAGAGCCTGCATTAAGCATGGGGAGCCTGCATTAAGCATGGAGCCTGCATTAAGCATGGAGCCTGCATTAAGCACGGGGAGCCTGCATTAAGCATGGAGAGCCTGCATTAAGCATGGAGCCTGCATTAAGCATGGAGAGCCTGCATTAAGCATGGAGCCTGCATTAAGCACGGGGAGCCGGCATTAAGCACGGGGAGCCTGCATTAAGCATGGAGAGCCTGCATTAAGCATGGAGCCTGCATTAAGCATGGGGAGCCGGCATTAAGCATGGGGAGCCTGCATTAAGCACGGGGAGCCGGCATTAAGCATGGGGAGCCTGCATTAAGCATGGGGAGCCTGCATTAAGCATGGGGAGCCTGCATTAAGCACGGGGAGCCTGCATTAAGCATGGAGAGCCTGCATTAAGCATGGAGCCGGCATTAAGCATGGGGAGCCTGCATTAAGCATGGAGAGCCTGCATTAAGCATGGAGCCTGCATTAAGCATGGAGCTTGCATTAAGCATGGAGCCTGCATTAAGCATGGGGAACTTGCATTAAGCATGGAGCCTGCATTAAGCATGGAGCCTGCATTAAGCATGGAGCCTGCATTAAGCATGGAGAGCCTGCATTAAGCATGGAGAGCCTGCATTAAGCACGGAGAGCCTGCATTAAGCATGGAGCCTGCATTAAGCATGGAGAGCCGGCATTAAGCATGGGGAGCCTGCATTAAGCATGGAGCCTGCATTAAGCATGGGGAGCTTGCATTAAGCATGGAGCCGGCATTAAGCATGGGGAACTTGCATTAAGCATGGAGCCTGCATTAAGCATGGGGAGCTTGCATTAAGCATGGAGCCTGCATTAAGCATGGAGAGCCTGCATTAAGCATGGCGCCTGCATTAAGCATGGGGAACTTGCATTAAGCATGGAGAGCCTGCATTAAGCATGGAGCCTGCATTAAGCATGGAGAGCCTGCATTAAGCATGGGGAGCCTGCATTAAGCATGGAGCCTGCATTAAGCATGGAGCCTGCATTAAGCATGGAGAGCCTGCATTAAGCATGGGGAGCCTGCATTAAGCATGGAGCCTGCATTAAGCATGGAGCCTGCATTAAGCATGGAGCCTGCATTAAGCATGGGGAACTTGCATTAAGCATGGGGAACTTGCATTAAGCATGGAGCCTGCATTAAGCATGGAGAGCCTGCATTAAGCATGGAGAGCCTGCATTAAGCATGGCGCCTGCATTAAGCATGGGGAACTTGCATTAAGCATGGAGAGCCTGCATTAAGCATGGAGCCTGCATTAAGCACGGGGAGCCTGCATTAAGCATGGAGCCTGCATTAAGCATGGGGAGCCGGCATTAAGCATGGAGCCTGCATTAAGCATGGAGAGCCTGCATTAAGCATGGGGAGCCGGCATTAAGCATGGAGCCTGCATTAAGCATGGAGAGCCTGCATTAAGCATGGAGAGCCTGCATTAAGCATGGAGAGCCTGCATTAAGCATGGAGAGCCGGCATTAAGCATGGGGAGCCTGCATTAAGCATGGAGCTTGCATTAAGCATGGGGAGCCTGCATTAAGCATGGGGAGCCTGCATTAAGCATGGAGCCTGCATTAAGCATGGAGAGCCTGCATTAAGCATGGGGAGCCTGCATTAAGCATGGAGCTTGCATTAAGCATGGGGAGCCTGCATTAAGCATGGGGAGCCTGCATTAAGCATGGAGCCTGCATTAAGCATGGGGAGCCTGCATTAAGCATGGGGAGCCTGCATTAAGCATGGAGCCTGCATTAAGCATGGAGAGCCTGCATTAAGCATGGGGAGCCTGCATTAAGCATGGAGCTTGCATTAAGCATGGAGAGCCTGCATTAAGCATGGAGCTTGCATTAAGCATGGGGAGCCTGCATTAAGCATGGGGAGCCTGCATTAAGCATGGGGAGCCTGCATTAAGCATGGAGAGCCTGCATTAAGCATGGGGAGCCTGCATTAAGCATGGAGCCTGCATTAAGCATGGAGCCTGCATTAAGCATGGAGAGCCTGCATTAAGCATGGAGAGCCTGCATTAAGCATGGAGAGCCTGCATTAAGCATGGAGCTTGCATTAAGCATGGAGAGCCTGCATTAAGCATGGAGAGCCTGCATTAAGCATGAGGAGCCTGCATTAAGCATGGAGCCTGCATTAAGCATGGGGAGCCTGCATTAAGCATGGAGAGCCTGCATTAAGCATGGGGAGCCTGCATTAAGCATGGAGCCTGCATTAAGCATGGAGCCTGCATTAAGCATGGGGAGCCTGCATTAAGCATGGGGAGCCTGCATTAAGCATGGAGCCTGCATTAAGCATGGGGAGCCTGCATTAAGCATGGGGAGCCTGCATTAAGCACGGGGAGCCTGCATTAAGCACGGGGAGCCTGCATTAAGCATGGGGAGCCTGCATTAAGCATGGAGCCTGCATTAAGCATGGAGCCTGCATTAAGCATGGGGAGCCTGCATTAAGCACGGGGAGCCGGCATTAAGCATGGGGAGCCTGCATTAAGCATGGAGAGCCTGCATTAAGCATGGAGAGCCGGCATTAAGCATGGAGAGCCTGCATTAAGCATGGAGCCTGCATTAAGCATGGGGAGCCTGCATTAAGCACGGGGAGCCGGCATTAAGCATGGGGAGCCTGCATTAAGCATGGGGAGCCTGCATTAAGCATGGAGCTTGCATTAAGCATGGAGCCTGCATTAAGCATGGAGAGCCTGCATTAAGCACGGGGAGCCTGCATTAAGCATGGGGAGCCGGCATTAAGCATGGGGAGCCTGCATTAAGCATGGAGCTTGCATTAAGCATGGAGAGCCTGCATTAAGCATGGAGCCTGCATTAAGCATGGAGAGCCTGCATTAAGCATGGAGCCTGCATTAAGCACGGGGAGCCGGCATTAAGCATGGAGCCTGCATTAAGCACGGGGAGCCTGCATTAAGCACGGGGAGCCGGCATTAAGCACGGGGAGCCGGCATTAAGCATGGAGAGCCGGCATTAAGCATGGAGAGCCTGCATTAAGCATGGGGAGCCTGCATTAAGCACGGGGAGCCGGCATTAAGCATGGAGCCTGCATTAAGCACGGGGAGCCTGCATTAAGCACGGGGAGCCTGCATTAAGCATGGAGAGCCTGCATTAAGCATGGAGAGCCTGCATTAAGCATGGAGAGCCTGCATTAAGCACGGGGAGCCTGCATTAAGCATGGAGCCCGCATTAAGCATGGAGCCCGCATTAAGCATGGAGAGCCTGCATTAAGCATGGAGCCTGCATTAAGCATGGAGCCTGCATTAAGCATGGAGAGCCTGCATTAAGCACGGGGAGCCTGCATTAAGCATGGAGCTTGCATTAAGCACGGGGAGCCTGCATTAAGCATGGAGAGCCTGCATTAAGCATGGAGAGCCTGCATTAAGCACGGGGAGCCTGCATTAAGCATGGAGCCCGCATTAAGCATGGAGAGCCTGCATTAAGCATGGAGCCTGCATTAAGCACGGGGAGCTTGCATTAAGCATGGGGAGCCTGCATTAAGCATGGAGCTTGCATTAAGCACGGGGAGCCTGCATTAAGCATGGAGCCTGCATTAAGCATGGGGAGCCTGCATTAAGCATGGGGAGCCTGCATTAAGCATGGAGCCTGCATTAAGCACGGGGAGCCTGCATTAAGCACGGGGAGCTTGCATTAAGCATGGGGAGCCTGCATTAAGCATGGAGCTTGCATTAAGCACGGGGAGCCTGCATTAAGCATGGAGCCTGCATTAAGCATGGAGCCTGCATTAAGCATGGAGAGCCTGCATTAAGCATGGAGAGCCTGCATTAAGCATGGAGCCTGCATTAAGCATGGAGCCTGCATTAAGCATGGAGCCTGCATTAAGCACGGGGAGCCGGCATTAAGCATGGAGCCTGCATTAAGCATGGAGCCTGCATTAAGCATGGGGAACTTGCATTAAGCATGGAGCCTGCATTAAGCATGGGGAGCCTGCATTAAGCATGGAGCCTGCATTAAGCATGGGGCCTGCATTAAGCATGGGGCCTGCATTAAGCATGATGCCTGCATTAAGCACGGGGAGCCTGCATTAAGCATGATGCCTGCATTAAGCATGGAGAGCCTGCATTAAGCATGGGGAGCCGGCATTAAGCATGGGGAGCCTGCATTAAGCATGGAGCCTGCATTAAGCATGGGGAGCCTGCATTAAGCATGGAGAGCCTGCATTAAGCATGGGGAGCCTGCATTAAGCACGGGGAGCTTGCATTAAGCATGGAGCCTGCATTAAGCACGGGGAGCCGGCATTAAGCATGGAGCCTGCATTAAGCATGGAGCCTGCATTAAGCACGGGGAGCCTGCATTAAGCATGGAGCCTGCATTAAGCATGGAGAGCCTGCATTAAGCATGGAGAGCCTGCATTAAGCACGGGGAGCCTGCATTAAGCATGGAGCCCGCATTAAGCATGGAGAGCCTGCATTAAGCATGGAGCCTGCATTAAGCACGGGGAGCTTGCATTAAGCATGGGGAGCCTGCATTAAGCATGGAGCTTGCATTAAGCACGGGGAGCCTGCATTAAGCATGGAGCCTGCATTAAGCATGGGGAGCCTGCATTAAGCATGGGGAGCCTGCATTAAGCATGGAGCCTGCATTAAGCACGGGGAGCCTGCATTAAGCACGGGGAGCTTGCATTAAGCATGGGGAGCCTGCATTAAGCATGGAGCTTGCATTAAGCACGGGGAGCCTGCATTAAGCATGGAGCCTGCATTAAGCATGGAGCCTGCATTAAGCATGGAGAGCCTGCATTAAGCATGGAGAGCCTGCATTAAGCATGGAGCCTGCATTAAGCATGGAGCCTGCATTAAGCATGGAGCCTGCATTAAGCACGGGGAGCCGGCATTAAGCATGGAGCCTGCATTAAGCATGGAGCCTGCATTAAGCATGGGGAACTTGCATTAAGCATGGAGCCTGCATTAAGCATGGGGAGCCTGCATTAAGCATGGAGCCTGCATTAAGCATGGGGCCTGCATTAAGCATGGGGCCTGCATTAAGCATGATGCCTGCATTAAGCACGGGGAGCCTGCATTAAGCATGATGCCTGCATTAAGCATGGAGAGCCTGCATTAAGCATGGGGAGCCGGCATTAAGCATGGGGAGCCTGCATTAAGCATGGAGCCTGCATTAAGCATGGGGAGCCTGCATTAAGCATGGAGAGCCTGCATTAAGCATGGGGAGCCTGCATTAAGCACGGGGAGCTTGCATTAAGCATGGAGCCTGCATTAAGCACGGGGAGCCGGCATTAAGCATGGAGCCTGCATTAAGCATGGAGCCTGCATTAAGCACGGGGAGCCTGCATTAAGCATGGAGCCTGCATTAAGCATGGAGAGCCTGCATTAAGCATGGAGCCTGCATTAAGCATGGGGAGCCGGCATTAAGCATGGAGAGCCTGCATTAAGCATGGGGAGCCGGCATTAAGCATGGAGAGCCTGCATTAAGCATGGGGAGCCTGCATTAAGCATGGGGAGCCTGCATTAAGCATGGAGAGCCTGCATTAAGCATGGGGAGCCTGCATTAAGCATGGGGAGCCGGCATTAAGCATGGGGAGCCTGCATTAAGCATGGGGAGCCCGCATTAAGCATGGAGAGCCTGCATTAAGCATGGGGAGCCTGCATTAAGCATGGAGAGCCTGCATTAAGCATGGGGAGCCTGCATTAAGCATGGGGAGCCTGCATTAAGCATGGGGAGCCTGCATTAAGCATGGAGAGCCTGCATTAAGCATGGGGAGCCGGCATTAAGCATGGAGAGCCGGCATTAAGCATGGAGAGCCTGCATTAAGCACGGGGAGCCTGCATTAAGCATGGAGCCTGCATTAAGCATGGGGAGCCGGCATTAAGCATGGAGAGCCTGCATTAAGCATGGGGAGCCTGCATTAAGCATGGGGAGCCTGCATTAAGCATGGAGAGCCTGCATTAAGCATGGGGAGCCTGCATTAAGCATGGAGAGCCTGCATTAAGCATGGGGAGCCTGCATTAAGCATGGGGAGCCGGCATTAAGCATGGGGAGCCCGCATTAAGCATGGGGAGCCCGCATTAAGCATGGAGAGCCTGCATTAAGCATGGGGAGCCTGCATTAAGCATGGGGAGCCTGCATTAAGCATGGGGAGCCTGCATTAAGCATGGGGAGCCTGCATTAAGCATGGGGAGCCTGCATTAAGCATGGAGAGCCTGCATTAAGCATGGGGAGCCGGCATTAAGCATGGGGAGCCGGCATTAAGCATGGAGCCGGCATTAAGCATGGGGAGCCTGCATTAAGCATGGAGCCTGCATTAAGCATGGGGAGCCGGCATTAAGCATGGGGAGCCTGCATTAAGCATGGAGCCTGCATTAAGCATGGGGAGCCTGCATTAAGCATGGAGCCTGCATTAAGCATGGGGAGCCGGCATTAAGCATGGGGAGCCTGCATTAAGCATGGAGCCTGCATTAAGCACGGGGAGCCTGCATTAAGCATGGGGAGCCTGCATTAAGCACGGGGAGCCTGCATTAAGCATGGAGAGCCTGCATTAAGCATGGAGAGCCGGCATTAAGCATGGAGAGCCTGCATTAAGCATGGGGAGCCTGCATTAAGCATGGAGCCTGCATTAAGCATGGAGCCTGCATTAAGCACGGGGAGCCTGCATTAAGCATGGAGAGCCTGCATTAAGCATGGAGCCTGCATTAAGCATGGAGAGCCTGCATTAAGCATGGAGCCTGCATTAAGCACGGGGAGCCGGCATTAAGCACGGGGAGCCTGCATTAAGCATGGAGAGCCTGCATTAAGCATGGAGCCTGCATTAAGCATGGGGAGCCGGCATTAAGCATGGGGAGCCTGCATTAAGCACGGGGAGCCGGCATTAAGCATGGGGAGCCTGCATTAAGCATGGGGAGCCTGCATTAAGCATGGGGAGCCTGCATTAAGCATGGGGAGCCTGCATTAAGCACGGGGAGCCTGCATTAAGCATGGAGAGCCTGCATTAAGCATGGAGCCGGCATTAAGCATGGGGAGCCTGCATTAAGCATGGAGAGCCTGCATTAAACATGGAGCCTGCATTAAGCATGGAGCTTGCATTAAGCATGGAGCCTGCATTAAGCATGGGGAACTTGCATTAAGCATGGAGCCTGCATTAAGCATGGAGCCTGCATTAAGCATGGAGCCTGCATTAAGCATGGAGAGCCTGCATTAAGCATGGAGAGCCTGCATTAAGCACGGAGAGCCTGCATTAAGCATGGAGCCTGCATTAAGCATGGAGAGCCGGCATTAAGCATGGGGAGCCTGCATTAAGCATGGAGCCTGCATTAAGCATGGGGAGCTTGCATTAAGCATGGAGCCGGCATTAAGCATGGGGAACTTGCATTAAGCATGGAGCCTGCATTAAGCATGGGGAGCTTGCATTAAGCATGGAGCCTGCATTAAGCATGGAGAGCCTGCATTAAGCATGGCGCCTGCATTAAGCATGGGGAACTTGCATTAAGCATGGAGAGCCTGCATTAAGCATGGAGCCTGCATTAAGCATGGAGAGCCTGCATTAAGCATGGGGAGCCTGCATTAAGCATGGAGCCTGCATTAAGCATGGAGCCTGCATTAAGCATGGAGAGCCTGCATTAAGCATGGGGAGCCTGCATTAAGCATGGAGCCTGCATTAAGCATGGAGCCTGCATTAAGCATGGAGCCTGCATTAAACATGGGGAACTTGCATTAAGCATGGGGAACTTGCATTAAGCATGGAGCCTGCATTAAGCATGGAGAGCCTGCATTAAGCATGGCGCCTGCATTAAGCATGGGGAACTTGCATTAAGCATGGAGAGCCTGCATTAAGCATGGAGCCTGCATTAAGCACGGGGAGCCTGCATTAAGCATGGAGCCTGCATTAAGCATGGGGAGCCGGCATTAAGCATGGAGCCTGCATTAAGCATGGAGAGCCTGCATTAAGCATGGGGAGCCGGCATTAAGCATGGAGCCTGCATTAAGCATGGAGAGCCTGCATTAAGCATGGAGAGCCTGCATTAAGCATGGAGAGCCGGCATTAAGCATGGGGAGCCTGCATTAAGCATGGAGCTTGCATTAAGCATGGGGAGCCTGCATTAAGCATGGGGAGCCTGCATTAAGCATGGGGAGCCTGCATTAAGCATGGGGAGCCTGCATTAAGCATGGAGCCTGCATTAAGCATGGAGAGCCTGCATTAAGCATGGGGAGCCTGCATTAAGCATGGAGCTTGCATTAAGCATGGAGAGCCTGCATTAAGCATGGAGCTTGCATTAAGCATGGGGAGCCTGCATTAAGCATGGGGAGCCTGCATTAAGCATGGAGAGCCTGCATTAAGCATGGGGAGCCTGCATTAAGCATGGAGCCTGCATTAAGCATGGAGCCTGCATTAAGCATGGAGAGCCTGCATTAAGCATGGAGAGCCTGCATTAAGCATGGAGAGCCTGCATTAAGCATGGAGCTTGCATTAAGCATGGAGAGCCTGCATTAAGCATGGAGAGCCTGCATTAAGCATGAGGAGCCTGCATTAAGCATGGAGCCTGCATTAAGCATGGGGAGCCTGCATTAAGCATGGAGAGCCTGCATTAAGCATGGGGAGCCTGCATTAAGCATGGAGCCTGCATTAAGCATGGAGCCTGCATTAAGCATGGGGAGCCTGCATTAAGCATGGGGAGCCTGCATTAAGCATGGAGCCTGCATTAAGCATGGGGAGCCTGCATTAAGCACGGGGAGCCTGCATTAAGCACGGGGAGCCTGCATTAAGCATGGGGAGCCTGCATTAAGCATGGAGCCTGCATTAAGCATGGAGCCTGCATTAAGCATGGGGAGCCTGCATTAAGCACGGGGAGCCGGCATTAAGCATGGGGAGCCTGCATTAAGCATGGAGAGCCTGCATTAAGCATGGAGAGCCGGCATTAAGCATGGAGAGCCTGCATTAAGCATGGGGAGCCTGCATTAAGCACGGGGAGCCGGCATTAAGCATGGGGAGCCTGCATTAAGCATGGGGAGCCTGCATTAAGCATGGAGCTTGCATTAAGCATGGAGCCTGCATTAAGCATGGAGAGCCTGCATTAAGCACGGGGAGCCTGCATTAAGCATGGGGAGCCGGCATTAAGCATGGGGAGCCTGCATTAAGCATGGAGCTTGCATTAAGCATGGAGAGCCTGCATTAAGCATGGAGCCTGCATTAAGCATGGAGAGCCTGCATTAAGCATGGAGAGCCTGCATTAAGCATGGAGAGCCTGCATTAAGCATGGAGCCTGCATTAAGCACGGGGAGCCGGCATTAAGCATGGAGCCTGCATTAAGCATGGAGAGCCTGCATTAAGCATGGAGCCTGCATTAAGCATGGAGCCTGCATTAAGCATGGAGCCTGCATTAAGCATGGAGAGCCTGCATTAAGCATGGAGAGCCTGCATTAAGCATGGAGCCTGCATTAAGCACGGGGAGCCTGCATTAAGCACGGGGAGCCTGCATTAAGCACGGGGAGCCGGCATTAAGCATGGAGCCTGCATTAAGCACGGGGAGCCTGCATTAAGCACGGGGAGCCGGCATTAAGCATGGAGAGCCTGCATTAAGCATGGAGAGCCTGCATTAAGCATGGAGAGCCTGCATTAAGCATGGAGAGCCTGCATTAAGCATGGGGAGCCTGCATTAAGCACGGGGAGCCGGCATTAAGCATGGAGCCTGCATTAAGCACGGGGAGCCTGCATTAAGCACGGGGAGCCTGCATTAAGCATGGAGAGCCTGCATTAAGCATGGAGAGCCTGCATTAAGCATGGAGAGCCTGCATTAAGCATGGAGAGCCTGCATTAAGCACGGGGAGCCTGCATTAAGCATGGAGCCCGCATTAAGCATGGAGCCCGCATTAAGCATGGAGAGCCTGCATTAAGCATGGAGCCTGCATTAAGCATGGAGAGCCTGCATTAAGCACGGGGAGCCTGCATTAAGCATGGAGAGCCTGCATTAAGCATGGAGAGCCTGCATTAAGCATGGAGCTTGCATTAAGCACGGGGAGCCTGCATTAAGCATGGAGAGCCTGCATTAAGCATGGAGAGCCTGCATTAAGCACGGGGAGCCTGCATTAAGCATGGAGCCTGCATTAAGCATGGAGCCCGCATTAAGCATGGAGAGCCTGCATTAAGCATGGAGCCTGCATTAAGCACGGGGAGCTTGCATTAAGCATGGGGAGCCTGCATTAAGCATGGAGCTTGCATTAAGCACGGGGAGCCTGCATTAAGCATGGAGCCTGCATTAAGCATGGGGAGCCTGCATTAAGCATGGGGAGCCTGCATTAAGCATGGAGCCTGCATTAAGCACGGGGAGCCTGCATTAAGCACGGGGAGCTTGCATTAAGCATGGGGAGCCTGCATTAAGCATGGAGCTTGCATTAAGCACGGGGAGCCTGCATTAAGCATGGAGCCTGCATTAAGCATGGAGCCTGCATTAAGCATGGAGAGCCTGCATTAAGCATGGAGCCTGCATTAAGCATGGAGCCTGCATTAAGCATGGAGCCTGCATTAAGCACGGGGAGCCGGCATTAAGCACGGGGAGCCGGCATTAAGCATGGAGCCTGCATTAAGCATGGGGAACTTGCATTAAGCATGGAGCCTGCATTAAGCATGGAGCCTGCATTAAGCATGGGGAGCCTGCATTAAGCATGGAGCCTGCATTAAGCATGGGGCCTGCATTAAGCATGATGCCTGCATTAAGCATGGAGAGCCTGCATTAAGCATGGGGAGCCGGCATTAAGCATGGGGAGCCTGCATTAAGCATGGAGCCTGCATTAAGCATGGGGAGCCTGCATTAAGCATGGAGAGCCTGCATTAAGCATGGGGAGCCTGCATTAAGCACGGGGAGCTTGCATTAAGCATGGAGCCTGCATTAAGCACGGGGAGCCGGCATTAAGCATGGAGCCTGCATTAAGCATGGAGCCTGCATTAAGCACGGGGAGCCTGCATTAAGCATGGAGCCTGCATTAAGCATGGAGAGCCTGCATTAAGCATGGAGCCTGCATTAAGCATGGGGAGCCGGCATTAAGCATGGAGAGCCTGCATTAAGCATGGGGAGCCTGCATTAAGCATGGACCCTGCATTAAGCATGGAGCCTGCATTAAGCATGGAGCCTGCATTAAGCATGGAGCCTGTATTAAGCATGGGGTGCCTGCATTAAGCATGGAGTCTGCATTAAGCATGGGGAGCCTGCATTAAGCATGGGGAGCCTGCATTAAGCATGGGGAACTTGCATTAAGCATGGAGCCTGCATTAAGCATGGGGAGCCTGCATTAAGCATGGGGCCTGCATTAAGCATGATGCCTGCATTAAGCACGGGGAGCCTGCATTAAGCATGATGCCTGCATTAAGCATGGAGAGCCTGCATTAAGCATGGGGAGCCGGCATTAAGCATGGGGAGCCGGCATTAAGCATGGGGAGCCTGCATTAAGCATGGAGCCTGCATTAAGCATGGAGAGCCTGCATTAAGCATGGAGAGCCTGCATTAAGCATGGGGAGCCTGCATTAAGCATGGAGCCTGCATTAAGCATGGAGAGCCTGCATTAAGCACGGAGAGCCTGCATTAAGCACGGAGAGCCTGCATTAAGCACGGGGAGCCTGCATTAAGCATGGAGAGCCTGCATTAAGCATGGGGAGCCTGCATTAAGCATGGGGAGCCTGCATTAAGCATGGAGCCTGCATTAAGCATGGGGAGCCTGCATTAAGCATTGGGAGCCGGCATTAAGCACGGGGAGCCTGCATTAAGCATGATGCCTGCATTAAGCATGGAGAGCCTGCATTAAGCATGGGGAGCCGGCATTAAGCATGGGGAGCCGGCATTAAGCATGGGGAGCCTGCATTAAGCATGGAGCCTGCATTAAGCATGGAGAGCCTGCATTAAGCATGGAGAGCCTGCATTAAGCATGGAGAGCCTGCATTAAGCATGGGGAGCCTGCATTAAGCATGGGGAGCCTGCATTAAGCATGGAGCCTGCATTAAGCATGGGGAGCCTGCATTAAGCACGGAGAGCCTGCATTAAGCACGGAGAGCCTGCATTAAGCACGGGGAGCCTGCATTAAGCATGGAGAGCCTGCATTAAGCATGGGGAGCCTGCATTAAGCATGGGGAGCCTGCATTAAGCATGGAGCCTGCATTAAGCATTGGGAGCCGGCATTAAGCATGGGGAGCCGAGCAGCACCTGCTCTTGCTGCCCTGGCGACGCTGCTCTGCTTCACAGGGTGGGGGCGGAGCTACACCTCTCAGCCAGTTAGCTCCGCCCCCTCCCTGTATCCACTTTTGAAGGCAAAGGAAAGGGGGGGGAGGGGGGAGAGACAGAACAGCTGGAAGGGGGAGAGAGAGATACAGAACAGGGGGAGAGAGAAAGAACAGGGGGAGGGAGGGAGAGAGAGAGAGACAGACAGAACAGGGGGAGAGAGAGAAAGAACAGGGGGAAGGGGGAGAGAGAGACAGAACAGGGGGAAGGGGGAGAGAGAGACAGAACAGGGGGAAGGGGAAGAGAGAGACAGAACAGGGGGAAGGGGAAGAGAGAGACAGAACAGGGGGAAGGGGAAGAGAGAGACAGAACAGGGGGAAGGGAGAGAGAGAGACAGAACAGGGGGAAGGGGAAGAGAGAGACAGAACAGGGGGAAGAGAGAGAGAGAGACAGTACAGGGGGGGGAGAGAGAGACAGAAAAGGGGGAAGGGGAAGAGAGAGACAGAACAGGGGGAAGGGGAAGAGAGAGACAGAACAGGGGGAAGAGAGAGAGAGAGAGAGAGAGACAGAACAGGGGGAAGGGGAAGAGAGAGACAGAACAGGGGGAAGGGAGAGAGAGAGACAGTACAGGGGGGGAGAGAGAGACAGAACAGGGGGAAGGGGAAGAGAGAGAGAGAACAGGGGGAACGGGGAGAGAGAGAGAGAGAGAGACAGAACAGGGGCAGAAAGAGAGATAGAACAGGGGGGGGAGAGACAGAACAGGGGGGGAGAGACAGAACAGGGGGGGAGAGACAGAACAGGGGGGGAGAGAGAGACAGAACAGGGGGGGAGAGAGAGACAGAACAGGGGGGGAGAGAGAGACCGAACAAGGGGAATGGGGAGAGAGAGACAGACAGGGGTGGAGAGAGAGAGACAGACAGGCGTGGAGAGAGAGAGACAGACGGAGGGAGGGAGAGAGACAGACAGAACAGGGGAGAGAGGAGAGAGAGAGACAGAACCGGGGGAGGGAGGGAGGGAGAGAGAGACAGAACAGAGGAAGGGGAGGAGAGAGACAGAACAGAGGAAGGGGAGGAGAGAGATAGAACAGAGGGAGAGTGAGAAGGGAGAGAGACAGAGCAGAGGAAGGGGAGGAGAGAGATAGAACAGAGGGAGAGTGAGAAGGGAGAGAGACAGAGTAGAGGAAGGGGAGGAGAGAGATAGAACAGAGGGAGAGTGAGAAGGGAGAGAGACAGAGCAGAGGAAGGGGAGGAGAGAGATAGAACAGAGGGAGAGTGAGAAGGGAGAGAGACAGAACAGAGGAAGGGGAGGAGAGAGATAGAACAGAGGGAGAGTGAGAAGGGAGAGAGACAGAGCAGAGGAAGGGGAGGAGAGAGATAGAACAGAGGGAGAGTGAGAAGGGAGAGAGACAGAGCAGAGGAAGGGGAGGAGAGAGATAGAACAGAGGGAGAGTGAGAAGGGAGAGAGACAGAGCAGAGGAAGGGGAGGAGAGAGATAGAACAGAGGGAGAGTGAGAAGGGAGAGAGACAGAGCAGAGGAAGGGGAGGAGAGAGATAGAACAGAGGGAGAGTGAGAAGGGAGAGAGACAGAGCAGAGGAAGGGGAGGAGAGAGATAGAACAGAGGGAGAGTGAGAAGGGAGAGAGACAGAGCAGAGGAAGGGGAGGAGAGAGATAGAACAGAGGGAGAGTGAGAAGGGAGAGAGACAGAGCAGAGGAAGGGGAGGAGAGAGATAGAACAGAGGGAGAGTGAGAAGGGAGAGAGACAGAGCAGAGGAAGGGGAGGAGAGAGATAGAACAGAGGGAGAGTGAGAAGGGAGAGAGACGGAGGAGAGAGATAGAACAGAGGGAGAGTGAGAAGGGAGAGAGACGGAGGAGAGAGATAGAACAGAGGGAGAGTGAGAAGGGAGAGAGACGGAGGAGAGAGATAGAACAGAGGGAGAGTGAGAAGGGAGAGAGACAGAGCAGAGGAAGGGGAGGAGAGAGATAGAACAGAGGGAGAGTGAGAAGGGAGAGAGACAGAGCAGAGGAAGGGGAGGAGAGAGATAGAACAGAGGGAGAGTGAGAAGGGAGAGAGACAGAGCAGAGGAAGGGGAGGAGAGAGATAGAACAGAGGGAGAGTGAGAAGGGAGAGAGACAGAGCAGAGGAAGGGGAGGAGAGAGATAGAACAGAGGGAGAGTGAGAAGGGAGAGAGACAGAGCAGAGGAAGGGGAGGAGAGAGATAGAACAGAGGGAGAGTGAGAAGGGAGAGAGACAGAGCAGAGGAAGGGGAGGAGAGAGATAGAACAGAGGGAGAGTGAGAAGGGAGAGAGAGAGAACAGGTATGGGGGAATTAGAGAGAGACAGACAGGGCAATGAAGAGGCAAGGGACAAACATGGGAAGGGAGAGAGATACATACATGTGGGGGGTGCCACGGAGGAATCCCGCACAGGGCGCCGGAACACTTAAGGCCGGCCCTGATCCTGACTCACCCTGGCTTTTGTGCTATAACTGTATGTTTAACATTGTTATTTAGTCAGATTCTGCATATTGGTTTATGTCCAACGCATAATTCTGTGAGTAGACCACTCTGATTGATTACAATGTGTCACAGGAGTCAGGGACAATGATTCCCCCCCACCCCCCATTCATTGCACTGTGTTAATGGAATTTACTGTTAAACTAATTATGATGTGCTAAAAAAATTAAGAAAAAAAAGAGAATAGAGCACTGAATTAAATAACTGTGGTGAAAATAATAATAATAAAAAAAAATTAAAATATAATATTAACCCCTTCATGACAAAGGATGTGTCAGGCACTGACCATGCCTGGACTTGAACACTGACTTCCATGTTCCTAGCTCTCTTCTTTACCGGTTCGCCAGCCTATCTTTTACATTTTAGCCTCTTTTCTAGTAACAATGAATATACAAAGCCTTGTTATTATCATCAGCTCTCCTCACCTGTGTCAAGTCATGTGCTCACTCTCAGCCTATAAAAGCCTCTTCCTGTGAATCTACCTTTGCCAGATTATTGTGGTTCCTGCCTGCAGTATATAAAGCTTTCTATTGATCTTTACTTACCTGTTACCGATTTTGGACTGTCTGACTACTCTGCCTTCTCCTACCTACTGACCTCGGCTTGCCTGACTACTCTGCCTTCTCCTACCTACTGACCTCGGCTTGCCTGACTACTCTGCCTTCTACTACCTACTGACCTTGGCATGCCTGACTACTCTGCCTTCTCCTACCTACTGACCTCGGCTTGCCTGACTACTCTGCCTTCTCCTACCTACTGACCTCGGCTTGCCTGACTACTCTGCCTTCTCCTACCTACTGACCTCGGCTTGTCTGACTACTCTGCCTTCTCCTACCTACTGACCTCGGCTTGTCTGACTACTTTGCCTTCTCCTACCTACTGACCTCGGCTTGCCTGACTACTCTGCCTTCTCCTACCTACTGACCTCGGCTTGCCTGACTACTCTGCCTTCTCCTACCTACTGACCTCGGCTTGCCTGACTACTCTGCCTTCTCCTACCTACTGACCTCGGCTTGCCTGACTACTCTGCCTTCTCCTACCTACTGACCTCGGCTTGCCTGACTACTCTGCCTTCTCCTACCTACTGACCTCGACTTGTCTGACTACTCTGCCTTCTCCTACCTACTGACCTCGGCTTGTCTGACTACTTTGCCTTCTCCTACCTACTGACCTCGGCTTGCCTGACTACTCTGCCTTCTCCTACCTACTGACCTCGGCTTGCCTGACTACTCTGCCTTCTCCTACCTACTGACCTCGGCTTGCCTGACTACTCTGCCTTCTCCTACCTACTGACCTCGGCTTGCCTGACTACTCTGCCTTCTCCTACCTACTGACCTCGGCTTGCCTGACTACTCTGCCTTCTCCTACCTACTGACCTCGGCTTGTCTGACTACTCTGCCTTCTCCTACCTACTGACCTCGGCTTGTCTGACTACTTTGCCTTCTCCTACCTACTGACCTCGGCTTGCCTGACTACTCTGCCTTCTCCTACCTACTGACCTCGGCTTGCCTGACTACTCTGCCTTCTCCTACCTACTGACCTCGGCTTGCCTGACTACTCTGCCTTCTCCTACCTACTGACCTCGGCTTGCCTGACTACTCTGCCTTCTCCTACCTACTGACCTCGGCTTGTCTGACTACTCTGCCTTCTCCTACCTACTGACCTCGGCTTGCCTGACTACTCTGCCTTCTCCTACCTACTGACCTTGGCTTGCCTGACAACTCTGCCTTCTCCTACCTACTGACCTTGGCATGCCTGACTACTCTGCCTTCTCCTACCTACTGACCTTGGCTTGCCTGACTACTCTGCCTTCTCCTACCTACTGATCTCGGCTGTCCTGACTACTCTGCATTCTCCTACCTACTGACCTTGGCTTGTCTGACTACTCTGCCTTCTACTACCTACTGACCTTGGCTTGTCTGACTACTCTGCCTTCTCCTACCTACTGACCTTGGCTTGCCTGACTACTCTGCTTTCTCCTACCTACTGACCTTGGCTTGTCTGACTACTCTGCCTTCTCCTACCTACTGACCTCGGCTTGTCTGACTACTCTGCCTTCTCCTACCCACTGACCTCTGCTTGTCTGACTACTCTGCCTTCTACTACCTACTGACCTTGGCTTGTCTGACTACTCTGCCTTCTCCTACCTCCTGACCTCGGCTTGCCTGACTACTCTGCCTTCTCCTACCTACTGACCTCGGCTTGCCTGACTACTCTGCCTTCTCCTACCTACTGACCTCGGCTTGCCTGATTACTCTGCCTTCTCCTACCTACTGACCTCGGCTTGCCTGACTACTCTGCCTTCTCCTATCCACTGACCTCGGCTTGCCTGACTACTCTGCCTTCTCCTACCTACTGACCTCGGCTTGCCTGACTACTCTGCCTTCTCCTACCCACTGACCTCGGCTTGCCTGACTACTCTGCCTTCTCCTACCCACTGACCTCGGCTTGCCTGACTACTCTGCCTTCTCCTACCCACTGACCTCGGCTAGCCTGACTACTCTGCCTTCTCCTACCTACTGACCTCGGCTTGCCTGACTACTCTGCTTTCTCCTACCTACTGACATCGGCTTGCCTGGCTACTCTGCCTTCTCCTACCTACTGACCTTGGCTTGCCTGACTACGCTTATACTCTTTGTTCCAGCCTCACAGCTCTGCTAAAGACCAAATTGTCACTCAAAGCTCAGGAGCTCAACCACCTGGGTAATGAGTGGCGACTTCTGGCAGAAGACCTTGCTGATCTGGCTGCTGGACTTCAAACCTGCTAACATCAGTATCATTACAGGCACGTCCAGTCGGCTACTCCGTTGCTCCTGTGGTGGAACGAGCGGTTTTTGCGATCAACACATTTTTCTTCTGGGTCATCCATGATTGTTCCACGGAGTGATTATGGCTGCTGCCCTCTTGTGGGTGGAACGTCGGAAGTAAAAAAAAAAAAAAAAAAATTCACTTTTATTTTTTTTTTTTTTTAAGAGGCAGTCAGCAACATTACAATGAAAACATAAAAGACTTAATTAGCTAAAATCTAGAGTTAGGGTTACAATTAAATTAGGGTTAGCCTAAGGGATAGGGTTACAATTAAATTAAAATAAATTAAGGGTAAATAGTGATAAATGCCTGACGATCAAGCTGCAGGTTTCGACAACCAGAATGTATATAGAAGAAAACAGAATTAACCCCTTAGTGACATGACTTTTTTTTGGCTTGTCCGACGCTTGGTGACATGGGCTGTTTTAACATTTCTGAGGTGTTTTGCTGTAACTTATTTCTGTTTCAGTTAGTGTACCGACACAAACTATATATCATTTTTATCGTTATAAGAAGGGCTTTTTTTTTTATACCATTATTTTGATAATAGCTAATAATTTTATAATAAAATATGGCAAAAATGAAAAAAAATTCTTAATTTTATTTGAAAAATTGTATAGTCATCTACAAGAAACAACAAAAAACACTGCTAAATAGTTTCTAATATTTATCCTGAGTTCAGAAATAGCCCATGTTTTTGTGCTTTTTTTTATTCATTTTAAAGGGCCAGAACTATATGTAGTTTAAAGCTATTTCAAAATCGGTACAAACCCGAACAGTGCGGTTCGGGTTCGCTCAACACTAGTAGTCACCCTGCGCCCATGTTCCATTTGGGACACTTTTGAAGCCTATCAAAGTATTTTACCACATCAAACCATATATTTTTTTTAAAACTAGACATCCTAGGGTATTTAAAATTGTGGTATTTTAACACTTTCCATGTACTAATTCTACCACCAACTATGTCAAAGGTTTTTTTTCCACACACATTGTAGTTCAGGCATGAATTTTCAGATTGTGATATTTGCCACTACCAACCACCACCTCAATATGTGTTCAGCAACATCTCCTGAGTACAGGGATAGCCCCCATGCATAGGTTTGTTGGTTTGTTTTGGGGCTAAAAGGCAACGTTTGGGATGTGTGCATTTCCAACTTGGAATTTTGACATGTAGTCAGCCTGCGCCCATGTTCCATTTGGAACATTTTTGAAGCCGTCCAATGTATTTTACCCCATCAAGCCATATATTTTGGAAAATAGACATCCTAAGGTATTTCAAATGGTGGTATTTTAATACTGAATATGTACTTATTCTACCACCAGCCTTTGTCAAAGTTCGTGGTAGTAATTTTTTTGGGTTTTGTTTCCACATACATTGTACTTCAGGCATGAATTCAGATTCTGGTATATGTCCCTGCCAAACAACACCCCAATCTGTGTTCAGAAACATCTCCCGAGTACAGCAATACCATCCTTGTTTGGTTTATTGGTGGTAAAAGGCAACATTTGTGAGGTGCGCATCTCAAAATTCTAATTTGGAATTTTGACATGTAGTCAACCTGCGTCCGTGTCCTATATGGGATTTATCTTTGAAGTCAGCCAATGTAATTTACCCCCACAAAACCATATATTTTTAAAAATTGGATACCCATGACTCCTTGTGGCAAGGGCTCAGCAGCCACCGATACATCACTAGATGATGTATCAGAAAGCTGACCAGGGTCAAAATCGAACCCTGAGTCAGCGACCTCAGAATCAGTGCCTAAGCAGTGATCTACAGCAAAGAAGGGGTTACTAGCTCTTAGAAGAGCCTATCTAGTACTGTAATAAATTACAGTACAAAGAAATTTAATCCATAAAAAAATGCTGACCGCTAAACATACTGATGCTGTGCAAGATTACTGCTTATGCAGTGATGAATGGCAGGGAAGGGGTTAATACACAGGGAATGGCTTTCATAAAAGAGGGCAATTTTATAAAATTATATTTTATATCACTAATACTGATCTGTCTCTTTCCCTCACAAAAAAGCGAGAAAAAATTGGTCAGATCCATATTCACAAATATTGGTCTGACCAGGTTAATGGTTAAGCTCATCTGAGCAATCACCAAACTGCCTTTGCCACTAATTCGCTGTTACTGATCGCTATGCATAACCCCCTAGTGGGTATGTGTAAAAAAAAAAAAAAAAATGTGCAGACAGATAAAAATTGCTTTGCCGTCAAAATCGATGCGTAAGAAGTAGACATGTGCAAAACTAACATTTTCGTTTCGTTTTCGTCCATTCGGACGAAAATGTTATTTATTTCGTCTAAAACGAATTTCGTTCATTAGTGCATTCGTTTCAGACGAAATTCGTTCATTATTTTCGTTTCGTTCATTTTTATTCGTTCGTTTTATAGAATACAATGTAATACTATTGGCTTTCTATAAACCGAACGAGAGCCCCATTCATAAGAAATTCTTATGAATGGGGCTCTCGTTCGGTTCATAGAAAGGCAATAGTATTACTTGTATTCTATAAGCCGAAAGTCTATAAACCGAACGACTTTCGGTTTATAGACTTTCGGCTTATGGAATACATGTAATCCTATTGCTATTCTATAAACCGAACGACTTTCGGTTTATAGAATAGCCATAGGTTTACATGTATTACATAAGCCGAAAGTCTATAAACCGAAAGTCGTTCGGTTTATAGGCTGTCGGCATTTAACTAATAAGAGACAGAGTCTCCATTCATAAAATTATGAATGGAGACTTTGTCTCCGTGTAGTAAAATGCCGACAGCCTATAAACCGAACGTTATAGACTTTCGGCTTATATAATACATGTAATCCTATGGCTATTCTACAACCGAACGTTCGGTTTATAGAATAGCAATAGGAATACATGTATTCCATAAGCCGACAGCCTATAAACCGAACGTTCGGTTTATAGGCTGTGGGCATTTTACTACACAGAGACAAAGTCTCCATTCATAATTTTATGAATGGAGACTCTGTCTCCGTATAGTTAAATGCCTGCTTTTAACTATACGGAGACAAAGTCTCCATTTATAATTTTATGAGTTAAATGCCGGTGTTCTGACAAATTTCTGGAGCAAATTCTCCTGCGCAATCGCAGGAGAATTTGCTCACTGCGCATGCGCATAAAGTTACAGCTGATAACTCAGCTGTAACTTTGTGACCACCGCGCATGCGCCAGCTGCGCAACCCACCTCCCGCCCCCCGCACACCCCTTCTTACCAGATCATCGACCACAGCGATACACAGCGCATGCGCACGCCTATCCAGCCGTTTGGGAATGCGCGCGTCCGTTGTTGTGTTCTTAAGGTGGTAAGTAACACGGGGCGTCGGGACATAAGGGGGCAAGCATCCTGGTGAGGGCTGCCTCATCTTGATGGGATTTGTGATCCTCCTGCTGTATTATTGATGCAGGAAGTACCCAGCTTCATCATAGAAGTCCCGGCGGTCATGCCGGGCGGCAGCAGGAGAGGTCTCTATAAACCGAACTAGAGTCGAGTCCCCATTCATAAGAAATTCTTATGAATGAGGAGGGACTCTAGTTAGGTTTATAGAATGCCAATAGTATTCTATAAGCTGAAAGTCTTTAAAACGAACGACGTTCGGTTTATAGAATACATGTAATGCTATTGCTGTTCTATAAGCCGAAAGTCTTTCGGCTTATAGAACAGCAATAGCATTACATGTATTCTATAAACCGAACGTCGTTTGTTTTAATGACTTTCGGCTTATAGAATACATGCTGCTATTGGCTTTCTATAAACCGAAAGAGTCCCCATTCATACGAATAGGTCAATTGACCTATTCGTATGAATGGGAACTCAATTTCGGTTTATAGGAAGCTAATAGCAGTACATGCATTCCATAAACCGAAAGTCATTCATGTCGGTTTATGGAATGTAGTACAATGCTATTGGTATTGTAAACCGACTCTATTTCGGTTTAGAATGCCAATAGCACGAATGGACGAATGAACGAATGATTTTCGTTTATTAACCATTCGTTCATTCGGATTTTGTTAGTTAAAATTTTCGTTATTCGTTTTTCGGACGAATGGACGAAAATGCTATTTTCGTCCGAAAATGCTATTTTCGTCCGAAAATGCATTCGTCCGAAAACGAATGCACATGTCTAGTAAGCAGTGATCGACGGCAAGGATGGGGTTAATAACTCTTAGAAGAGTAATAAATGACAGTACCAAAAAAATTAACCCCTAAAAAATGCACAAATGGCAAAAATAAATGCGCTGATGTGCGAATCACTGCTTACGCAAGATCAATGGCAGGAAAGGGGTTAAATGCAGGGAATTGCTTTCATAAAAATGTTTTTATTATTTTCTGATTAGTGTTTTGTGTATTTATTATTTTATTGTACTTTAACTTACTTTTATTACTTTGATCTGTCTATCTCCCTCACTAAAAAAAATGTGAGGAGAGGGAGGCAGATCCTAAGTGGTCAGATCAATATTGGGTTAATATTGATCTGACCAGGCAGTGGGGATGCTCGTCAGTCTGCCTGGCAGTCACAGATTGTCTCTATGATGAGGCAATCGTGTGACAGCCACAGAGCACAGGAAGCAGCTACTTCCTGCCTCCTGTGCTCTTGTCCTTAGATGAGCAGCTCCATCTTGGTCACACAGTGACCAAGATCGTGCATTTTTTGTGTGTATTGCTGACTGCCTCGGCTTGTGTGGCAATCAGCAACACTTACAGCGCATAGGAAGCGATTAAATTTGCTTCCAAAGCTCTTTTTAAATGCCCGCGATTTTAAATGCACTGTGCCTCTCCGGAGCTATCGAAATGCCGACTGGCATTTTTTTCAGTATTGCACGATGCTTCCATATGGAAGCATCGTTGCAATGCCGTTTGAGCACTGAAATCGGAAAAAATCTGAAACCCGGGGGGCGTGTCGGCTGGTGAATGGAGTAGGACGTGTGTGGACAGAGCTCCTAGGCCGCAACGGCTACATAAGCTACGAACAACATCTACTTACCAGAGACGAGTGACTTACCGATCCACCAGACATGGGGAAGCCTAAGGAAACCCACCCTTCCACTGCCAGAGGCAGAAAAGAAAAATTGCAGAATTCTTCACGCCGAGAGCGGGAAAAAGATCTGAAACCCAAGATGGCGGCGCTCCGATGGACCGGAGAGGCAACAGAGAGGATTTCTGAGACTCAGAGACAGAGGATCCGGGATGTGAAGGGTCAGCGGGCGGAGATACATCAATTAAACATTTGATCCTGGACCTGAAAAATACAATCCAGGCGGAAATACAACAAATGTCGAAGGACATCCGCAAAGACCTGCGAGACATAGGTGAACGCACTGCACAACTGGAAGAAAAAGTTGAGGTCCTTTCTGGAGCCCACAACAACCTCACAGAAGCCCACCTCTCCCTGGATATGAAATACCATAGATTGGAAACGAAGCTGGCGGACCTGGAGGAGAGGTCGCGCCCGAACAACATTAAAATACGGCTAGTAAGAAATGACACAATTAAGAGGTTTTTCACTAAGAGGTACCTATAAGAATAATGGGGGGAAACAAGTCTATAGACTTGTAGGGTATAAGTATTAAAGAAAGATTCTATTTTTCACGGAATGGTTAGCTTCCTATTCTCTAGCCTTCATTTCAGGAGCACAGAATATATTAATCACTAAAGGGTATTTATAAGTAAGGTAAAACCAAACCGGGTAATAAGGGCTAAACATTAACCACCCAAGGTGGGATGTTGGTTTTTTTTCTCATAACAATGTGTGAAGCACCAATCACATGGACAACTTATTTTAAGTACAAACTATACACACATTTGAATTTAACAAACTGTCGGGGAAAATACAACAATAGATAAGCAAGACATAGGAGTAGATATGTTATGTCTTGAGCGGGTAAACCCACCATATCACCTCACTGTAAATATAAAGCACTAAAAACTGTACTAAGAGGTAATATAAAAACAATGCTATATTGTAGCTGGTAAAATACAACCAATATTGATCTACAATTGACCACTGAGCAACATAAAGAGCCTCTCTCCCTCTTTTCTGTCTTTTTTTTTTTTTTTTTAAGGATATGTCACTGTGTGAAACACCAAAGACATATGGATAACCTATGCTATATATAAAATTTATACATACATTTGTATTAGATAAATTATCGGGATACGGCTAACAATACATTCACGTGATGCTGGAGTAGATGTGTTAGGTGATGAGAGGCTATACTCACTAAAACACTTCACTGTAATATTATATTAAGCACTAAACTGAATCTAGAGGTAAAACAAGAATAATGGTTTGCAGTAGCTGAAAATATACAATTAAAATAATATATAATCGACTACTGAGGAATGTAAAGAATCCATCTTCCCTTTTGCTTTTATTTTTTTTTCTCTCTCCTCTCTTCTCTCGCCCCTCCCTCTCCCTTCCCTCCTTCTGTGTCAGCCTGTATGCAATACAGTGTTTAAGAATCATAAACGCATTTAGGTTGGACACCTTAGATATTCAGGCTATTACTTTGTGTTTAAGATATATGAATCAACAACCTGATATAGCAAAGCTACATTCGGTAGAAGTCTAATTCCTATGGGGAATGGCCGATATGGGAGGAGGGAATTAAGAACTAGAGCCATATAGTAAAGAGCCCAGCTCGTCAGCGGACCACGGGAACTCCACCTGGGTTGTTCTAAGTTAGAACTTCGTAACCTGTCTACGCTTCCCTTTGAGCAGGGAAGGGCAGACATGTCATACTCATCCAGTGGGAAGATCAGGCAGCAGGATGGGAAAGACGTGCCCATCGGGCAGAAAGGAAGTTAGGTCTTCCATTGTTGTATGTTAAGTCTACGTGTTGTGTTTGTACAGTTGGTTAGGGGAGAGATAGCCGAGGGGAGCGGGGGACAGAGAGGGGTACGTCCAATGCGGAGTTGGTAGCCATGGGCGAGATAGAATAAGAAAACGGTTAAATGCCTTTCAGTAAACTTTCAAGGGCTCAATTCACCCATTAAGCGAAGTAGAGTCTATAACTATCTTAGAAAGGAAAGGATAGATTTGGCATTTCTTCAAGAGACCCATTGGAGAAGGGAGGATAGAATAAAATGGGGAGGGACGTATTTCCCACAGATAGTACAAGCCTCAATGAATGGTAAAAAGCAACGAGGGGTTGCAATTGTTTTTTCGAAATATTTGAATCTGGAGGCTGCACATTGCAACCAAGATAAAGAGGGCAGATATCTTATTTGGGTGGGCAAGATAGATGAGACAATGGTAACTCTGGTAAATATATATCTCCCAAACATGGAACCTATATCATAATTAATAAAAATTCTGGAAAAGGTGGAGAGAGTCAAACGAGGCTATCTACTGATTGCGGGAGACTTTACCTGTGTTTTAGATACAGAGATGGACAAAAAACTTGAGGGGAACAAAAAAGTAGCAAAAAACCTGATAAAGAAAGCCAGAGCATTTAGGAATGCCCTCCAAAGTTTCAATCTATATGATCTTTGGAGACTTAGACATCCTAAAGATAGAGACTTTTCACACTTTTCCAGAATACACCAGTCATATTCAAGGATAGACCTATTGCTTTGCGATGTTAGTACAATAAAGAGGATACCTCACATAACTCTTAGAGAGAACATCTGGTCAGACCATAGTCTGATTATTTTCGAAATTAGTGATGGAACGGCCACTTATCAAAATAATACATGGCGTATGGCCACTTTCTCAAGCAAAGAAAATAAAGATTATATTTCTAAAATAACAAGATTTTTCTTCCAAGAGAACAGACCAGAAGATACTACTTTAGCAATAAGATGGAGTGCTTATAAAGCAGTAATAAGAGGCCATTTGATAAAAATTAAAAAACAAAATAAACGAGCATCAAAACCTCTACATCACGTACTATAAACTAGCAACAGATAATAAGGCAAATCCAACACTAGCTGGGATGGAAAAACTAAAATCCATCCAAGCAAATATTGATCAGATAGAATTAGCACAAACCGTAAAAGCTATGGACAAATTAAGATTAAAATACTATCAGAAAGCTAATAGACCAGACAGATTATTAACAAATCTATTGAGAAAGAAACAAGCAAAGAATAGGGTCAAAAAACTAAAAGTGGAAGAAAGGGTCCTTACAACACCAGAAGACATTGCTGAGGGTTTTAAACAGTACTATGAAAAACTTTACAATCTACCACATGACAATCTACATAACTGTATTGAAGATTATCTTGCCCACACTTTTTTTACAAAACATTTAAAGCAGATATAATAGACTACCTTTTGGATACTTTTAAAGAGATTATGAACACGGGCCAATGCCCGAAGGATATGCTACAGGCAAATATACTGCCTATATTAAAACAGGATAAAGCACAAGAAGAAGCAAAGAACTATAGGCCCATTTCACTCATTAATGGGGACATCAAATTATATGCGTCGGTACTGGCTGGTAGATTGAAGCAGGTATTGGAATCTATAATTCACAAAGATCAAATAGGTTTTTTTCCAAGTAGGGACTCGGGGAACAATGTGAGAAGACTGATAGATGTCCTCGACTTTGCGGACTCCAGAAATGTCCCCCTCCTGACCCTGTATTTGGACGCAGAGAAGGCATTTGACAGGGTCAGGTGGGGGTACATGCAGGCAACTTTAGCGGCGTTCGGCATCACTGGTCCAATCCTTAATGCCATAATGGCACTATATTCTGCCCCGAGTGCTAGAGTAGTAGGGGGAGACATGTGCTCAGATTGGTTTCCTCTTCAAAATGGGACTAGACAGGGGTGTCCCCTGTCACCCATCCTCTATGTGATTTCACTCGAACCTTTTGCGATAAATATACGAGAGAATAAGGGAATAGCAGGTTTAAAAATCAGACAGGAGGAAGCAAAAATAGCACTATATGCAGATGATGTGGTAGTTTTAATGACAAACCAAGTCCTATCTATGGAACACTTCATGATAGAGGTACAAAGATACGCAGATGTCTCAAGCTATAAATTAAATCTAAGTAAAACCATGGCTCACTTTACTAATATCCCTGAAATCACAACTAAACAAATCCAGGATAAATATCAATTAGGTAGCTTTAGGGAGGGATGTGAATACCTTGGCATTAAAATCCCAAAGAAAATCGCCGATTTAATGGAAGTAAACTTCTTAAGCCTACTAACTCAAACCAATAAAAATCTTAAAGAGTGGAAAAAGGTGGAAATATCTTGGCTTGGGTGAATAAATGTCTTAAGGACGTACGTAATGCCTAGGTGGACATATCTCTTCCGTATGATCCCATTAAAAATTCCTAATAGTTGGCTAGAGATGTTGCAGAGGAGCTTTAAGAACTTCATATGGGGAGGACGTACACCAAGGGTAAATGCACATACTTTGAGTACTAAATGGGCACAGGGAGGCACAGGATACCCATTGGTGAAACAAAATTATGAAGCATGTATAATGGCACATATCCTAAAGACACAGCAGATCAGGTCACAAGAGGAAATATTGTATAAAATTGAAACAGAAGCCTGTGGAATAGGCAGTTTAGATCCCCTACTATGGCCTATTGACACAAACAAAATAACAATGTTAATTAAAGATAGAAATATGATATTGGAGCAATTATTGGCTGACTGGTTTCTACTTAAAGACAGAATGGGCATTAAGAACAAACTATTAAGGCATTTGAATATTAACATATTAGAACTAAATATAGATAATTTGTCTTTAGAGGAATGGAAAAAATCAGGAATAACAACTATAAATCAGTTGATGGCAGAAAACAAAATTAAATCTTATCAGGAGATAGCACAAAGGCATAAGCGAACATCCTCTAACGTCTTCAGATTACAATAACAATAACAATAAAATTACAATAACTAATAAAGAGTGGGGTGACACCCTTCAAAAGACAAGTAAGTGGGTACACGATATCTCCCTCTTAGAGACCCAATTTAAAGTCATGAATAAATGGTACTTGACTCCCACAAGATTAGCCATGATGTATCACTCAACGGCAAGGTCATGCTGGAGATGTGAGGAAGTAGAAGAGACATACCAACATATATGGTGGCACTGCAGAAAAGTAAAAAAACTGTGAAATAGGTCCTTTGAATTTTTGAAAAAGGCTGGTGTTACTGGCTTCGCCAGAACACCAGCTGTGACATTGTTACATCCGCAGTGGCCAGTTTTAAACAAAACTCAGACAGCCCTCACAATACACACATTTTTAGCCGTCAAAAGAGTCATAGCAAGAGAATGGAAACAAAATAAAGACTTTGATTGGGATCTAGTTAAAACCTTACTAGGCTTCCAACTCCGTATGGAAAAAGGAATAAATTCGGGGAATAAATAATTCAAGTAAACAGAATCAAGTATGGGAATCTTGTTTAAGTAAGCTAGACTGAAAGTAAACAGATAAGTAGAATGGGTGTAAGTTCAACAGACGACTAGACAAGTATACCGACTCTGTCCGGACACCGCTCTCTCTCGACGCCTCTCGAAATCCTCACCAACTATGTGTTTATAATGTAAATGTATATGTATCAGCTACTCTAGGGACAGGATATATGCTGCCCTGGCGCTCAGATTATATATGTATATATGTGTGTGCGTGGGAGTTAATGTATATGTAAATTTATACTGACGTCTAGGATACAGACGTGAGTAGATATGTCTTTTATGTATTTGGAAAAAATAATAAAGAGAATATAAAAGTAAAAAAACAACAACATGATGCATAAATTAAGTACATACAATAAAGTAAATGAACATAACATTATATAAAAAAAATCTGTTTTTATTAAAATGTAAAAATGCTTAGATTAATGTTAACATACTATTATTATATATAACATTAAAATATTGTAATTCTATTTAAAAAAAAAAAAAATCCGGGGTGTCTCCAAGGAAGTGCAGACGGATGGCCTCCACGTCTACCTCATGGAGTTGTTTCAAGAGCTGGCACCAGAAATGTCACCCCTGGAGCTTACCATGGACCGGGCTCATCGCCTTCCAAAACCCAGGAGAGCAACGGGGAACCACCCGAGGGATATCATAGCAAGAATTCACTTCTATGAAACTAAAGAGGCACTTATGCATATAACAAGGGAGAATAGCGCGTTACCGGAGAAGTATGCCCACCTGCAGATGTTTAACGATCTGTCCCAATGGACCATGAACCGACGCAGAGAATTTGGAGCTATTACGTCTGCTCTTAGAGAAGCCTCCATAAAATATGCGTGGGGTTATCCCCTGAAGCTAATGGTCTTTAAGGATAGATTTAACAAAGTGTTTAACGCCCCTGAGGATGCATACGTTATGCTAGAGAGATGGGGTCTGAAATGCTCAAGGGCTCATGCAGCTCCACCTCAGCAGCCATTGGAGATGGTCCCCTTGGAGTGGAACACCAAAGATAAACGGAGTGCAAAAACTGTGGAATAAACTAGGATCCCAACTACTTCAGGCCTATTTTTGGACGAGGTGTGAAGGGGTGCAGATTAACGTGGACATGTGCGTGTTAAATGTACCGTGAAGTAGCTTCTAATAGAGACTATGGACTGGGTTGAAAGCAGAGGTCCTTGTTGATATTAATGGTTACCTGTTAGTGTTGGAATAAGGACTGGGCTGGCACCAGAGACCCGTTCTCCAGGAGGAGCACCAAGCGTGAGACATATTCAGAGAGGGGGAATGTGGAGTTAACGGTTAAATTAATAAAATAAGCTTGGGATTGTAAACTGCATAATACTTACCTACTCGCGTCTGCACCTAACTCTTTTCTCTCAGTGCAACCCCTCTTATTTTCCGTTCCTCTCCCTCAATTCTCTTTGGGGTCCCCATGATTCTGATAATTTAACTCAATGCTCCGTGGCAATCGCCTCCACTCCCATAGCTCCTAGCCCATGCTTCAAGATTTTGTTCACTTAAGGCCCCGGGGTTCGCTAACATCCCCCCGAGTTCACCCACATGGATTTCCGCCCTCCTCCTCTTACTTTCTATCTCTTAGTTCCCTTAGCTCGTTTCACACTGTTATAGTACCCCTAATTTCAGATCCCGGAGTATAAATATTAGCGAAAAATGCATATATGCACCCACAGCGTTGTCTTCTTCTATCTCCCCCCGCTGTCTGGCCTTCGTCTCTCTTCTCTCTACTTCTCCGGCTTTATCTTTAATGTTTTTCCTAAGCCTGAATCTCTTTCGCCTCTTTCTGCCTTACATGTGCCCTATCATTTACATTTCTTCTTTTAATAAAAATAGGCATATGTTTTAATGGGTGCAACGGGGCGCCCTGGAATGTACAGTTGAGGAGTTAGCAATATGTGATCAGACATTGCCCTATTCTTACCGGAGTTGACAGATCGGTAACTCATTATTGTTGATACTCATAGAATGTCACGGTATCTGTATTATTGCCCGTTGTGGATTTTTTGAGGTGTCAGCTGGCACACTCACCCTGAATATGCCAAAATATAGAGGGAGGCCTGGTGACCCATGTTTTGGTCTAACCAGGCACTTGGCATATCAAAGGAGGTCATTTTTGTATGGCCTCAAGGACCTGAGGTCCTTTCCTGTTATTTTTACCTGTTTGTCCCATTTCTTCTTCTTTTTCTTCATCTTCTTCTTTTTCTATTTCCACCAGTTTTTGTTATATTTTCTTTTCTTGTATGTGTATATTTCTCTTCTTGTTTTTCTCTTTTCCCTTTTTTCTCCCGTTTGTTTTTCTTCCCCTGTTTTTTTGTGTTTGGATCCCTTCTGAGGAATGGCTGCAGTAAAGGTCTGTTTATCGCTCCCATCCTAAAGCTGCTGGATAAAGAGCAAATACGAATTTCCCATAAATGTCTTTAACCTTTTTATCGCTGAATGTCAAAGGCCTCAACTCCCTATATAAAAGAAGTAGAGCCTTGCAAGAAAACAACAAACACAAGTTGTTTGCTACCAAGAAACCCATTTCAAACAAAATGCGCATCCGCAGTTCCACCCCAAACTCTACCCTTCCCAATACCATGCAACAACACAACACAAAAAAGTGGGAGTTTCTATTCTCATCCACAACAGTGTCGCGTTCGAGGAGATCAAAGTGGATATAGATCCGCGAGGAAGATTTATTATTCTTGTATGTCTCATTAATAATCAACGCTTCGCCATTCTCAATTTATATGCACCTAACCAAAACCAATCCCCCTTTCTCAAATCGATGCTTTGGAAACTGTCCAAAACTAAAGAACGGAAGGTGGTGGTGTGTGGGGATTTGAACTCTATTACAGACGTCAAACTGGATACGACATCTAACTTGACGGGGCAGTACAAAAGGCATCAAACCAATATGGCCATTGCAATATGTTCAACCATTTCTTCATATGACTTGCATGATACATGGAGGACGTACCATCCAAATGAGAGGAAATACACTTTTCACTCCAGAGTCCATAATACGTACACACGTTTTCTCAAAATCCTGGTGGACAAGTTCACTCTGCAATCTATAGAGGACATTTCCGTAGGCCTATCGGATTGGTCAGATCATGCTCCAATCATAATGCAAATGCGGGAGTAGTTCTCGAACAGAGGCACAGGGCAATGGAGGTTGAATGAATCCCTGCTGTCTGACAAAGAATTCAAGACATATCTGAGTGGAGCTTTGGAGGAGTACTTCACTTTGAATGCTGTGGAAGGCACTTCGTACGCAATGCTATGGAGCGCACATAAAGCTGTAATCAGGGGCCTGTGCATTTGGCAGGGATCCAAAATTAAAAATAGAAGGAATCAGGAGCAAATCCGATTGGAAAAAGAATTGCAACAGGCAACGGTCAAGAACCAAACTTCCCCCTCCCCTGAGAACTTATCAGTGATCACGGAACTACAAGCTAAAATTAAAGCACTTAAGCTCGTACAAACTGGGTACATGCTGAGAAAAATGAAACAGACATATTACAGCAAAGGCAACAAAGCATGTTCTTTGATGGCGGCAAAACAAAGAACTCAGCAAACCAAACAGAAAATAGCGTTCTTACTAACAGACAAAAATGTTAAAATAATGAATCCAGCCGAGATCAGCGACCACTTTGCTGATTACTATAGTGGACTGTACAATTTGCGATCAGATCCGCTGCTCGCCCACCCAACAGAGGACTCCATAGATAGGTTTCTCTCGCCGCTAAACATGCCTCAATTGTCAGACAGCCACCATGCGGGGCTTGTGTACCCCATCACAGCAGAAGAAATTGGACGGGCAATTGATGCTTTATAACTTCGCAAATCGCCGGGGCCAAACGGTTTCTCCAACAAATACTACAAAGTATTCAAGACCCACTTAATGCCTCATCTGACCAACCTTTTTAATGTGTGTATGCAATCTGGCAAGTTACCGGATGACATGCTAGAGGCGACTATTATTACTCTGCACAAGCCGCGCAAGCCCGCAGTCAAATGCCCAAATTTTCGACCCATCTCGCTACTCAACTCAGACACAAAGCTATACGCAAGAATATTATCAAACAGACTGGCTTCTGTCCTGCCTTTGGTCATACACCAGGATCAGGTGGGATTTGTCCCAGGCAGACAGGCTTCAGCAAACACTAGAAAAATGTTGGACATAGTGTGGATAGCGCAGGAATCTCACACAAAATGTTTACTGATGTCCTTAGACGCGGAGAAGGCCTTTGACAGAATCCACTGGATTTATCTTGAAAAAGTGTTGAACAAGCTCAACTTCCCTACAACTCTCATCACTGCAATTAAAGCACTATACTCGCACCCCACCGCTCGGGTGCTGACGTGGGGATTTCTGTCAAGGGCCTTCTCCATCACCAATGGAACTCGCCAGGGATGCCCGCTGTCTCCTGCTATCTTCGTATTAGCTATGGAACCATTAGCACATGCCATCAGAAGCAACCCCCTCATCACTGGATTTAAAGTAAACAAAGAACAGTTTAAAATCGGCCTATTTGCTGACGATGTCACGCTTTCCCTGACACGTCCCTCCACGTCCCTACCCAATTTACACAAGATCTTAACAGCATTTGCGGAGGCCTCTTACTACAAGCTAAATGTATCTAAAACACAAGTTCTTCCAATAGGATATTCTAACTGGCTGATAGACCGCCTGAAGCTAGTATTTAAGTATGAATGGAGAACCACGGACATAACCTACTTGGGAACTAAGATCCCAAAGAATTTTTCTAATTGTGTTTCGCTAAATTTCTTACCCCTTCTACGGAAAACTGCAGAAGATCTCCAACGCTGGGCGAAACTCGATCTCTCCTGGCTGGGAAGAATCAATTCTTTAAAAATGATGGTGGTTCCTAAATTTCTATATCTGCTGAGAGCCCTTCCTATTAGATTACCTATGTTGTTCCTTAAACAGACACAGGCTTGCTGGAACAAATTTATATGGGCAAGCAAACCCCCCAGGTTAGCCCTGAAAATCTTACAACTGCCTCAAAATATGGGAGGCCTTGCAGTACCGAACTTCACAAATTATTACCTGGCCAACCTGGCAAGCCAGGCCTTGGCAGCTGATGCACCTACCCGGATGGAACCGTGGCAGAAGATGGAGGAAACGTACACTTCCCCTCACTCACTACCCACCCTACTGTGGTCTCCCTCACTGGTTCTGCCGAAATCCCAGCGGATACTGCCCATTACAAAAGCGATGCTTGACTCCTGGTACAGACTAAAAAAGAAACTGAATACGAAACACATCCTCACTAAAACTGCCCCACTTACATTTTTAGAATACATAAACGGGAACATTAGTGTAAAAGCGTGGGAGAAGGCTGGATTTAAGAGAGTTGGAGACTTATATACCCAAGACTCGCTAATTTCACTATTGAAGCTCCAAGAAACATATGCTATTTCTGGGGCTGAATTACAGGATCCAATGGGAGAAAGAATTGAAGCTTTCTCTAAATGACTCTCAATGGAAACAAGCTCTAACAGCGCTGAAAAACACTACCAAATGCCTGAATCATGTGGAAACGCATAAGAAAGTGCTATTCCGGCGGTACCTGGTTCCGGCAAGACTCGCCAAGATTTACCGCACATGCTCGAATCTTTGTTGGCAACAGTGCTCTGAAATTGGCACAATGCTCCATATTTGGTGGTCGTGCAAGATTATTCAATCTTTTTGGATTAATCAATGACATACTGTCTTCTACGCTGGCAGCCACAGTGGAATGTGCTTTATTTTTGATCATACCTGTCTCAGTGAGTCCGCACGCTCGACATATGGCTAAACACATCCTGATAGCAGCCCAATCTGCAATTGCTAGATCTTGGAAACAGGACAACCCACCCACGCTGTCCGACCTTATTGCATCAATTAATATTAACTCAGACTACGAACAAATGTCGGCAATTCAAGAAGGGAAACTTCACCATTGGGAAAAAACTTGGTCTTTTTGGAAAGCTAAATTTAATTTTCAAATCCCACTCGCATTCCACATGAACAGGGCCATTTCCTCTGACTGAGGGATCCCCCCCCCCCCTTTTTTTTCCTAAAATTTCATATATATTTATACTATTTATTATTTTTTTCTGTATTGTAATTATTTTTTAAATATTTATTTCTCTTTTTCTCTACTATACAAAAACATGTCTTATACATACATCACAAGTGACAAACTTATAAATTCAAATGAAGTAGCTACAGATATTCCTGACTGTATGTCCAGGACATCTTGAGCTAAGCTACTTGTCAACATCCTTTAACTTTCAATAACAAACTACCAAACGTAAGCAGGCATCACTGTAAAGACCACTCCAAGCCGTGATTCTAATATGTTTCTCAAATATCAGGATAACTCAGTTTCTCCAGCCAGAATTCTCAGTTTTCGGTTGGATCCCTTCTAATCTTAAATCAGTTAGATATCCCCTTTTGCATTCAATTTGAATTATCAATTGATTTTTTATCTCAATCCATAGGAACACTTTTATTGAATTCCAGATCCTAGCCACTAGGCTTAAATGTCAGATCTTCCCTAGAGACATCTTTTATATTCTGTCTTATTACCTTCCACCATATGTGTGTGAAATCCCCCCTCTCTCTCACATCTCCAACAGCGGTCTGATCTACTCGCATTCCTCTTAACTAGACTAGATGGGACCAGATACCAACAGTTCGGTACAGTTCAAATTAATTTCATCTAAATTCAGGCAAAGTATCATTTTATGCAAAAAACAAGGGTGTACCCAGCGCTGTATTCAAAACTCTCAGCAGCACTTTGGTAGTGTGTCCCTAAACCACACAAGATACAATATAGACAAATACATACAACATAAAAGTGCGCTTAAGAGCAAACTGTGACAGTAATGCACCTTGTGTGAATATATATATACAAGTGAATCTCTTCTCAGAGATATGTGGGTTCCTTATCCAAATAACAGGGAGATTCTTTTTGAGGGGATACACTTACAGACTCCCAGAAATTAAATGGCACTTCAAATGGATCCTGATGTCAGACTTCAGAGGTATTGGTCTCAGAGAAATGTGACAACAGACATCCAGTTAGTAAGAAAGTAATACAAGTTTAATAAAAAATAGTAGCTGCTTACATGGGGGATCTTTGTGTCACATAGGGTGGGCGCCACACGACCGTTTTGACGTTGATCTTTCCAGCAGGCACAAGCAAATAGCACAATAATACTTTAAATATAAAAACAAAAGTACATGTATAGTAAAAAAGCAGGTAGAGTCCAGATCGCTACGCGTTTTGCTCCTTATGAGCTTCGACCAGGCGCCTGGTCTCCCTGCTTCAGGATGACACTTTTATTATATATAAATATAATAAATATCTCAATTTCCAGGTTCAGGCATTTCTTCCGCGTTCGTCATGTTCCCGCGTCTCGCGTGATTTCAACTCAGGTAGTTTTTTGCTTTCATTCCGCAATCTCACGTCTCACGAGATTTTAACTTAGAGAAAAGATCGTTCTTCACAGTTTGCGCTTCGTGAGCTATGCAGCTCACATTTATATGCGGGAGAGATGGGAAAGAAGAGCAAAACATGGTGCTTTATCCTAAAAACAATACAATGTTTACAAAATTTTTACCCAATATGTGTATTAAAAAAGGCAAGCTTTGTGTGTTTATTGGATAATAAAGCGGGATGACGGAATATTGGCCTCCCTGTAGAAAAACGGAATTCTAAATGACAAGATCCTATATAAAACGCTGTTATATAAAAATAGGTAGAAAAATGTACAATTAAAATTGGAGCAAAGACATGGCTCTCAGTATTACTGTCACAGTAAGCGCACTTTTATGTTGTATGTATTTGTCTATAATGTATCATTTTATATGTAAAACGCCGAGATGATAGCCATTTCTCTTGTGTTATTTCACATACCACTTTCCCTATTCCATTTCGTCCTCTCTTGAATCTTTACTTTTGTTTTATTACGTGCCTAATTAGGACCACACACTAAAATCTCAGAAGTCATATTTTTCATATTTCTTTGTAGCATTATTTCTTCTAGTATATGGGCATTATCATCTTGGGGTCTTCTAATGTGTTTTTCAATAAATTGTTTTAATCTAAGATTTGTGTGTACTTCAGTATTAGGGATCCCCATTTCTTCAGAAATGTGCTGAAATGTTTTTAGCACTTCTTGGTTATACATATCCTGTATTCTATGGATACCACATTCATACCATCTCTTTAAATTCAAATCCTGCACGTGAGCATAGATCACTTTCAAAGATAGAAAAGTAGTGTTTATTTATTGTCATTTCCATCAGTTTATTCCAACTTTTTAATATATCTTTTATTATTGTACTATTTGCTCTCTTGTATTTCTTGAAACCTTTTTTTTCTATTCACCAAAATAGTACCCCCAGATCCTGGCATTTTACCAGGCTCTGCTCCACTTTGTACCAGCTTTCTTGCTCCATTCCTTGGTTACTGTGTGGCAATGGATTGGGCTATTTTACAGGCTGACAAACAGTCTTCCACAATAGGCACCCCTAATCCCCCTTTCTTTATTCCTAGTTCCATAGTTCCCAATTTGATTCTTGGGTGGGAGTTTTACCATAAAAATCTACTTATTGCCGATTGTAACATTCCAATCCAGCTTTTAGGTATTTCCAAATTAATCATTTTAAACATACACATCCATTTTGGTAATATATAAGATTTAAGGATATATATCCTCCCCCACCAAGAGAAACCAAGTGGGCTCCATTCTTTTAATTTCTTGTTAGTTTCTATTGTAAGTGGGAGAAAATGTATTTGTACTATTTTTCCTGGGTCTGACCCTATTTTAATTCCCAAATAATTTATATAATTCTTTGCCCATCTGATTCCGAACTGTTGTGCTAGATATGATGTATTAGATTGTTCAGTATTGCTCTGTTGCCATTGATTTGTCTAGATTTCATTTTTATCCTGAACATAAAGAGTTTTTATCTATCTCTTTTATCACTTCTGTCAGGGAGGTAACTGGATTCGTTAGAGTGAGTATCACATCATCGGCATATAAATGTTCATATTTTCTCCTAATGCTCTAAATCCCATATTTTTTTTATTGGATCGAATTGCTATAGCCATGGGCTCCACTGAGATCAAATAAAGGAGAGGTGACCATGGTCATCCCTGTCTAACACTGTTTTGTATACTAAACCAGCCTGATTCAAAGCCAGTTCCTTTTACTTTTGCCACAGGGTAATTATGTGTGCCATAATCTCATCCCTAAATCCGAATGATTGCAACGCCAATCTCATAAATTCCCAGCTGACCCTGTCAAAGGCATTTCCAGCGTCCAATGGCAGGGTCAGCATGAGTATCCCAGATTCTTTTGCCGCTTCCATAATACCCATCAATATTCTAATGTTGTTTATCGATTCTCTCCCTGGGATAAATCCCATCTGGTCTTTATGAATAATTGAGGACAATATTGATTTTATTCTCTCTGCCAGGACCTGTGAATATAGCTTAATGTCCACATTCATCAATGCTATTGGCCTATAATGCTTACATTTTTCAGGGTCTATATCTGGTTTTGCAATCAGTAGAATATATGCCCTCAGTAGTTCTTGAGTGATCTCCCTAACAAACCCATTAAAAGCTGCCGTTAAATCTTGGTCTTTCATTATTTTGTAGAAGCCATTGCTAAATCCATCGGACCCGGAGATTTTTTTTGGGGGGGTTTTAATCTGTCTATAGCCCCAGCCACTTCTTCAACTGTGATTGGCACATTCAAGGCATCCAATTGCTCGGGCGTAATTTTTGGTAGTTTCAGATTGTCTAGGTATTCCTGTATTGTGTTCTCCACCGCCTGTAGGGGCAGAGTATACAAGGCCCGGTAAAAGTTCATAAAGGCTTCTCTTGTCTGACACCATTATGTTAATTCCTCCTTCATTAATTTTAGAATTTTGTTTTTTTAATTTCTCCTAGGTAATTGGTGGTGATCTTTTAACTCCATTATAATTACGTTATGATCTGAACGTGTAAAATCTAGAATAAATATTTTTTGTTGTTAACTCTCCTCTTCCAAGCATTAGATTGATTCACAAATATGACAAATGTATCTTCGAGAAGCAAAAGAAGTCCTTCTCTTTTGGATGAAACACTCTCTATAAATCTAGTAACTCATAGGACTTCAGTAACTCTCGGAGATGCCTTGCAGCACTTATGGTGTTTTTGTTCTTAACTATACCTCTCACATTCCCAGTTATTCCTGGGGGTCTACCACACAATTAAAATTATCCATCATCACAATTTCCCCTCACGCAATCTTATAAATTGCCCTTCTGGGTCACATTCTTTATTTACTATTCTAATTGCGAGGTCCTTGGAGAATAGAATAGCTACCCCTATTGGATCTCTGGATCCAATCCCCTCCAATGGATTTCTTGGGGGGCACATATCTTTATTATTTCTCTCTGAAGGAACTGGAGAACTATATTTTTTTGTGGGGAATTTATTATACTTATTCCCATAATTTATTTTTTTATTTTTTTCAATTGACTCCTTCTACCTAATTGGTCCACAGTGATGCCTACATACACTAAACAACAATATACATTTAACATGTAACCGCACCTCCCCCTCTTCTTGGTGAAATGTCTAGGCATTCACTTAAAGGGAAAGTTGATTTTAAGTTTTTGTTGTTGGTAGAGAGCAACAGGAGGGGAAATTATCATAAAAATGCAAAACACTGGAGAATATAAAGAGCAACTTTAAAATTGTATGTATTAACTTAAAGGGAATCCTCGTGAAACACTTTGAAAATATAATTTGTTTCATTGCCCCGTGAACAAAACAAACAAACAAAAAAACCTCTGAAATCTTCCATAGTCCATTTTTAGACAGATAATCTGCTCTTCATTGTCTCCTTCGGTCTTTGTTCTTCTTTTATTAAATGTTTGCCTTCTCGGTATTCTTCTGCATTAGCCATTTGTCCAACTCTTGCGGAATAAAACATATTTCTCTTTTCCCCTCTTGGTTTATTCCCAGTTGGAATTCTCCATGAGTAACTTATTTCCGATTTCCTCAGGATTTCAGTTTGTACCCTAAATGTTCTTCTCATGGCTCTAGTGTGATACGAGAGGTCAGGAAAATTGTCCATATTTAGAGATGAGCGGATACCTGGATGTTCGGGTTCGGCAGGCTCGGCCGAACTTCGAAAAAATGTCTGGGTCCGTGCTCGAACTTAACATAAAATACATACAAATTACAAATACAGCTGAGCCATAAAATAGCACTAGGTGGAATCTTTGATTTTAGCTTTGGAAGAACATAAATCTAAATCTAAAGCATGGCTGCCAGGAGGATCAGCAGAATTATCCATTTGAGAGAGGGTTGGAGTGCAGGGTATTCTCTTTCAGTTTATACTAAGTGACCCATAGGTTGAGGAGGAGGTGACCATGGCGGTGTAGGTGGAAGCGGCTCTGGAGGAGGAGGAGGTAGCCAGAATTTTTCAAAGTGCGCTGTAAGCACAGCATTGGACTGTTCAATTTGACTCTCAGATATGAAGTGCACCGCAAGACGCAAATGTACTATTTAGCACCCAAAACAAATAGAATTTTTCAAAGTGCGCTGCGAGCACAGTATTGGACTGTTCTATTTGACTCTCAGATATGAAGTGCACCGAAGATGCAAATGTACTATTTACCACCCAAAACTATTCAAATTTTTCAAAGTGCGCTGTAAGCACAGTATTGGACTGTTCTATTTGACTCTCAGATATGAAGTGCACCGAAGATGCAAATGTACTATTTACCACCCAAAACTATTCAAATTTTTCAAATTGCGCTGTAAGCACAGTATTAGACGGTTCTATTTGACTCTCAGATATGAAGTGCAGGACGCAAATGTAATATTTAACACCAACAAATTGCAGTATTTAAAAATGCCTAGATGTTGCCCACTGAGCTAACAGAACAGGATTAAAGTCATGTGCCTGGCACACATGAAGTTGCAAGTGCACTGCACTCTCTGTGGTACTGGGCTCAGGGCAGGGTACAAATATGTAGTATAGCACCCACTAAAATAATCACTGTAATTTGAATAATCGCTGTAGGATTATGCCCCTCAATATGCCAGGATTTTGCCCCCAAATATGCCAGGATTATTATGCCTCTCAATATGCCAGGATTATTATGCCACTCAATATGCCAGGATTATTATGCCACTCAATATGCCAGGATTTTCCCACACAATATGCCAGGATTATGCCTCTCAATGTGCCAGGATTTAGCCACCCAATATGCCAGGGTTATTATGCCACTCAATATGCCAGGATTTTCCCACACAATATGCCAGGATTATGCCCCTCAATATGCCAGGATTATGCCTCTCAATACGCCAGGACTTAGCCACCCAATATGCCCGGATTATTATGCCACTCAATATGCCAGGATTATGCCCCTCAATATCCCAGGATTTTGCCCCCCAATATGCCAGGATTATTATGCCCCTCAATATGCCAGGATTATTATGCCACTCAATATGCCAGGATTATGCCCCTCAATATCCCAGGATTTTGCCCCCCAATATGCCAGGATTATTATGCCACTCAATATGCCAGGATTATGCCCCTCAATATCCCAGGATTATGCCCCTCAATATGCCAGGATTATTATGCCACTCAATATGCCAGGATTTTGCCACCCAATATGCCAGGATTATTATGCCGCTCAATATGCCAGGATTATTATGCCACTCAATATGCCAGGATTTTCCCACCCAATATGCCAGGATTATTATGCCCCTCAATATCCCAGGATTATGCCCCTCAATATGCCAGGATTTTCCCACCCAATATGCCAGGATTATTATGCCACTCAATATGCCAGGATTTTCCCACCCAATATGCCAGGATTATTATGCCCCTCAATATGCCAGGATTATTATGCCACTCAATATGCCAGGATTTTCCCACCCAATATGCCAGGATTATTATGCCACTCAATATGCCAGGATTTTCCCACCCAATATGCCAGGATTATTATGCCACTCAATATGCCAGGATTATGCCCCTCAATATCCCAGGATTATGCCCCTCAATATGCCAGGATTATTATGCCACTCAATATGCAAGGATTTTCCCACACAATATGCCAGGATTATGCCTCTCAATGTGCCAGGACTTAGCCACCCAATATGCCTGGATTATTATGCCACTCAATATGCCAGGATTTTCCCACACAATATGCCAAGATTTTGCCCCTCAATATGCCAGTATAATGCCACTTAATATGCCAGGATTTTCCCACACAATATGCCATGATTATGCCCCTCAATATGCCATGATTATGCCCCTCAATATGCCAGGATTATTATACCACTCAATATGCCAGGATTATTATGCCACTCGATATTCCAGGATTTTCCCACACAATATGCCAAGATTTTGCCCTTCAATATGCCAGTATTATGCCTCTCAATACGCCAGGACTTAGCCACCCAATATGCCAAGATTTTGCCCCTCAATATGCCAGTATTATGCCACTCAATATGCCAGGATTTTCCCACACAATATGCCATGATTATGCCCCTAAATATGCCAGGATTATGCCCCTCAATATGCCAGGATTATGCCACCCAATATGCCAGGATTATTATGCCACTCAATATGCCAGGATTTTCCCACCCAATATGCCAGGATTTTCCCACACAATATGCCAGGATTATGCCTCTCAATGTGCCAGGATTTAGCCACCCTCTTCCTCCCCCCTTCCCCCTTACTTACCTCCTCACTGCTGCTCTGTCTCCCAGTGCTGCAGGTCTGTGGCTGTGAGTGAAGCGTTGTGCGCTCCCATCCAGCCAATGCGCATTCAATAAAGTTTGTTTTAAAAAAAAGTTTAAACAAACTTTATTGAATCCGCATCGGCTGGAGGGGCGCGCACAATGCTTCCCTCACAGCCACGGACCTGCACCAAGAGACAGAGCAGCAGCGAGGAGGTAAGTAAGGGGGAAGGGGGAGGATTTTTTTTTTCACGGTTCCGGCGCCCCCTGCTAGGTCGCCTTACAGGTGGCGCCGGCCCTGCCGAACCCCGAACTCCAACACGAACATACAGTGGAATGTCCGTGTTCGGGTCCGGGGTCCAAAAACCGTAATGTTCAGTACGAACCCGGACAGTGCGGTTCGGGTTTGCTCAACACTATTCGTATTTAGTCCCCGCTAAGTCTTTCCTGGAAAACTCTTTCAGAATTTCTTGTTTAACCCGGAAAAAATGGAAGCATATTATCATATCCCTTGCTAGATGATCTGGTGGGTTTTTTGCCTTCACTGTGCGGAGGTAACTCTCCATTAATTTGCCTGATTCTTTACTTTGAATTTCCAGGAAGGCAAAAAAACTCCTCTAGGAGTCCTTCAAGTTCCACGTATGTTACCGTCTCAGGGATGCCCCTAATTCTTAGTTAGTGTATCTTCGACCTATCTTCCATGTCTGGCAGGTTCTCCTCTAGCTTTATCATTCTGGTATCCAATCTCTCGGTAATATCTTTTTGTTCATTCATCTTGTGTGCTATATTTTGTAGTTGTTCCTCTGTATTTTTAGTCTTTCTCCAAGTTTATTTATATCGCTCTTTATTTCTTGTTTCATATCATCTGAGACTTCTGTCATTCGAGAGCTGTTTTTGACCCCTCTTGTGAGATTGCTAAGGTGTCGGAACCAAAACTATCCGATGGATCTGTATTTGGTTTTCCTTTTGTAGTTTCTTCTGATCCTGGAGTTATAAAATGCTTTTGGTCTCAAATGTTTGTCTGATTGTGGGGAGAAATAGGTGGAAAGTTTCTGCTTTTTAGGACATTTTTAGTTTCTAGTAAGCAAGCCTTTAACCTGCTAATTGCCTCAGTTGGCCTCTCGCTGTCCTTTAAGAAAACCTATTGATTCACCCCCCAGCATATACAGCTAATTAACCTTTTACATTCAGTGCAGTACAGATTGCGATACGAAGTTTCCGTTCGGTTTTCGATTTGCTAATACGTGTTTCCAGTGAGGCTCGATCAGGACTGATTGGAGTTTGATTAGTTGTATGAAGCCTGAGTGGCTGTGACTGTCATCCAGCTGATTTATTGGTTACACACTGTATGCTCGTGGGGTATTCTACAGGGTTATCTTTCCGTTCTTCGTGGGCTCAGGATCGCTTATTGTCAGAGACCACTTTTCCCAGCTACCTCCGCGAAACACATAGCGTGCGTCCTAAGTGATTGCTCACTCCCACTTTTCCATATTGTAATTATTTTATATTTATTTATTTATACTTGTACATACATATACTTATATGTATTTTTATTTTCTTTATTAATGCTTATTTTCATTTTTACATTTGTTTTTATTTTTATATTTTTATTTATTTCTATTATTTTTATTTCTATATTTATTTTTATTTTATGTTTATTTTTATTTATTTTCTTTCATTATTATATATTATTATTATAAATATTAATAATATATTTTTCTACAATGCAGATGGGATTTCCTCTACACGGGTATATTGATACATGCCATGCAATTTATTATTTTAAGCATTTGGATATATTGACTAAAGGACCTATGTTTTATGATTTAATTAATGTGACTGCTATTATATATGTAAGTTTACTAATTGTTATAATGTGAGTTTCCTAAATATTTTGTCTCTAGTATTTTTTATTTATATGAAAAATATTTTGTGTTTATAAAGAATTTGTACCATTAGTTTATCAAAGGGTTAAATTACCCAATTTAGTGGATGCACTATATAAAAGCAGCTCCAATCAGCCACCAAATGCACCTTGTTGAACCCATTTGACACGAAACGCGTAGTGCTCTTTTTTTGTCCTACACCAGTTCCCGTAGCCTTTGCTGAATTAATTCTCACATTCTTGTCTTTGACGTTCTAAAGTTTCTCCGAATTCTTTGAACATTTGACTTACATGAACTGTTTCAGAGTTTAGGCTTTCGTCTCTACTACGAATTCTAGGACCATGGTTTATTTTTTTCTTTTTCTTCTATATACATTCTGGTTATTGAGACCTGCAGATTGATCGTCATCAGGCATTTATTGGTTTAAGTATATGTATTGCACATTATCACTTTTCAATATTATTTTATCAATTTTTGTTTATTTATTATTTCTTCTGCTTTATTAATATGTTTTATTTAATTACCGTATTTATCGGCTTATAACACGCACTTTTTCCTCCCTGAAAATAGGGGGAACATGGTGTGTGCGTGTTATACGCCGAAAAAAAAAAAAATCTAAAACTTACCTCGTTCCTGCTCTGTCCCCCGGTGCTCTGAAGCTGTGTGGCTGTGAGGGAAGCGTTGTGAGCTCCCCTCCAGCCGCGCGGTCAATAAAGTGTGTGTTTTCTTTAAACAAACTTTATTGACCGCGCGGCTGGAGGGGAGCTCACAACGCTTCCCTCACAGCCACGCAGCTTCAGAGCACCGGGGGACAGAGCAGGAACGAGGTAAGTACTGGGGTCTGGGGGAGGAGGGTGGCATAACGAGCATACTAAGGGGCAATATCCTGGCATATTGGGGGCAATATCTGGCATATTAAAATGGCATATTGGGGGCAATATCCTGGCATATTAAATGGCATATTGGGGGCAATATCTGGCATATTAAAATGGCATATTGGGGGCAAGATCCTGGCATATTAAAATGGCATATTGGGGGCAATATCTGGCATATTAAAATTGCATATTGGGGGCAATATCTGGCACATTAAAATGGCATATTGGGGGCAATATCCTGCATATTAAATGGCATATTGGGGGCAATATCCTGCATATTAAATGGCATATTGGGGGCAATATCCTGCATATTAAATGGCATATTGGGGGCAATATCCTGGCATATTAAAATGACATATTGGGCTTCAAAGTTCTTTATTTGAAATTTAAGTTTTTTTTCCTAAAATTTCCTTCTTAAAATGAGGTGCGTGTTATACGCCAGCGCGTGTTATACGCCGATAAATACGGTATTTTTTTCTTATTTTCACCACATCGTTATTTAATTCAGTGCTCCAGTGTTTTTTCTTAATTTTTAACACCTTTAATTGGGGGCAAATTGGTTCCTTTTTTACCTGTGAGCTGCTTCACTCAATTTATTTCCTTTGGTATTTATATTAACTTTGTAGTGTCGTCACTATATTATTATATACTATTTTATTTCTAATTATGATATGTTCTTGTATATTAGTATCAGCTCTGGTTAATTGCGGTTTAGTTCCTGTTGTGTTGTATGTTAATATGTGGGTTGAGTTATGTTAACTTGATATTGTCTGTATATAAGACTCTGTTTCTGTCTTGTTATTCTTCTTTCTACACTAAGTGCTTCGGCTTGTGATTTGTCTGTCCCGCGGAAGCAGAGTCTGATTGACGGGGTTACATCCCAGCAAGTACTTCGATTATAGTGAAATGCATCAGGAGACTGGCCTCTGGGCCAGGGCTGTGTCAGCTCCCGCCCGGTCTGTGAACTACAAATAATATGAACGTTTTCTTATCTATGGAGCAAAATGTGCATTAATCTTACAGGAAGAACCAGGTAACAGCTGCTCGAGATCTGATCCTAAAGAGATAAATCATCCAGTCATTGTCATCCTTTCTAAATCCCCACTACAAACAGTCAAGTTTGACCACAAAAGTGTCAAGAGTGTCACCTGCCCAGTAATCAGGGTAATAAACTCACAGCAACCAGCCAACACACACGCACACACACATACTCACAAATGAGTACACACACACACACAAACGCGCGAGCGCACACACACTGATACTCAAACACACACACTGATGCACACTCTGATAAACACAAACTGAAACAAACACACGCACTGATATTCACACACATACAGATACACACACTGATACTCACAAACACACACACACTGATATTCACACACATACAGATACACACACACACTGCTACTCACAAACACACACACTGATACTCACAAACACACACACGCACTGATACTCACAAACACACACACACTACTACTCACAAACACAGACACGCACTGATACACACACGCACTGATACACACGCACTGATACACACACACACTAATTCTTACTTTTTGTATACTATATATCTTGATTTGGATTTATTAGGTTATACTGATCTTCTAAATATTACATTGTGTCAGTGTGTCATTTATCAAATTGTTTAACAGATTATAGAATTTATCAGAATTACTTACAAAGTGTATGATATCAGGTATACAACTTAATATTAATAACAGGATGAAAAAACCCTCAAATAAATAAAATAAAATAAACTGGGGAGGAGAAGAGAACAGATTTGGGGAGAAAAAGAGATAACAGATATGGGGGAGAGGAGCGATAACAGATATGGGGGAGAGGAGCGATAACAGATATGGGGGAGAGGAGCGATAACAGATATTGGGGAGAGGAGGAGAGATGACAGATTTGGGGGAGGGGGGGAGGAGAGACAACAGATAGATATGGGAAGAGGAAGAAAGTGTAATGATCAGCCAGGATTCTGTGTTCGCTGCTGCATGCTCCTGTTCCAGGCGCCACCTGCTGGTTGTATTATCTCATGTAGCAGTAGTTGTTACCGCTGCATTTGTACTCTCTCATTTGCCTACTGCCCAGGTAGTTCCTGTGATGAGCCCTGGGACAGAGAGACAGAGAGACAAAGAGACACAATTAGCAAAGTCTGTATAACATATAGGAAGCGTGGTCTTAACAATGGCTGCTCTCCAAAACCACGAAATATGTTTGGAGGACCATTTAGTTAAATCAGTTTTACAAACCTGGTATAACGATTGAAAATGTAGGTCAAATAAACGGGATAGATCCCCTGCAAGGGAAATACCGAAATATTACATTTTTTGGTCAATCCACAGAAAAGGAAAATAACTTTTCATGGAATCCATTACTTGTGTGGGAAGCGAAATATGGAGTGCTTAACATTTGGCAAAATTTATTTTGAAATTAGATAAGAGACCATACTGTTCAAATTCCTTCATCACATTCGGTAGGGAAGTGATGGGGTTGGTAATAAAAAGTAGTAGATCATCTGCGTATGACGCTACCTTGTGATGATGTGAACCAATCTCCAAGCCCGATATATCCCTATTAGTGCGAAGAGCCGTGATCAATGGTTCCAACATTAAAATAAATAGTAACGGGGATTAGGGGCGTCCCTGCCTAGTTGCGTTGGACGGGATGAGCTGGTCCGAAAGCGTACCGTTAATACGCACTCAAGATGTGGGGGTCTCATATATTGAGCCAATCCATTTACACATTGAGGGACCTAGTCCCACCTGGTCCAATACAGCATACAAAAATGGCCAGCTCACCCTATTGAAGGCTTTTTCGGTGCTGTGGATAAGAGCATGGCAGGCATACCCAGTGTTGTAGCCTAGTGCATTAAATTAAGTATTTTCGTAGTATTTTCGCGTGCCTCTCGCCAGTGGTCTGCCCGCTTTGTTCCCATGATGATAAAGGTGACCCCTCACCAGCATATGAGAACGCAGGACTCGGGAGTTACACAGGTTGGCCAAACTGGCCTTAAGGGTAAGAAGGGTTTGGTATACCGTAGGATCTAGGGAGAGTTTGTGTGTCGTCTCAATATGATTGATATCGTTTAGAAGTTTAATAGTTGCCGCAGGAGTGCAATTTCTTTTGGTAACACCCGATAATGATCAAATGGCACCTGAAAACGGACTTATGGACCTCCCAGACCATAGCAGGTGGAGTTTCAGGGAGGGTATTTTCGGAAAAGTATTCCCGAAGGATATTGGTAAGAGAAGTGAGATTGTCAGAGTCTTTAAACAATGATTCATTTAGGCGCCAGGAGTGTCGCCACTTAGTGAGTGAGGGCATAGTCAGTCTAGCCGTTACCAGTGTGTGGACACTCCACGTAATATGGCCTATATCTAAATGAACCAATCTCGGGAGATGTCTGTGAGAAATAAATATGTAATCTAGACGGGAATATCGTGAATGTGGAGAGGAATAAAATGTAAACATTTTGGTAGTGGGGTGTAAGATACGCCAAATATCGGGCTTTTTTAACCGTTTTAATTTAGAAATTGTATTGAGGAACCCCCCGTAGAGGAGTCATGTCTATGATCTAAAGTCAGATTAAAGTCTCCTGCCAGGAGGATTACCCCAGACGCGAAATCCTGTAGCTGTGCTATAATAATATTCAAATGAGGGGAAGAAAAAAGGAGAGGGGGAAAAAGAGAACATCTGAATAAAAAAGAGAAAACAAGAATACAAAACAGTATCAACTAGCCATCCAAGCAGATGAAAGGGCTGGGGTGCCAAGTGAAGGCCCAGTGACATCCTAGAGGCGCCAAGGGGCCCCAACCTTACATACAAAGGCATAGCACAGCTGTGGGGGAGGTGGCTGTATTCTCTGAGAACTCATCAAACAAACAGAACAGGCTCTGTAACCAACGAGCCAATACATATCAAATAGGTAAGGTAAAGCGTGAAAGTTTTGGATCTTCAAGGCATCCGTACCAGGACTGCTGCCGTCACTCGAAAGAGTGTTTTCTTTCAGCTGATCGACAAACATTTCTAGCGGGACTCAGGACGCCAGTTCAAGTGCACAGAACTGCACCTCCGTTCCCCAGTTTGTCAGAAGCTGTTTTATGTTCATACAAATATAACCATCTGAGATATTTCCTCTTCATTGTTGTAGTTTTTTATGGAGGCATAGAAGGGTGATAATACTCAATATAATTCCGGTGACCACCGCTGTGATTACAGACACCTGCACAGTTGCTCCTACTAATAGAGGAGCTCTGTTTAATAACGAGGATATCAAGTGGACTGTACTTATTGGTGATATCTTGTTTTTTATATTAACACATTGTATCGATTAAGATCACTTAGATCTTCTGCGTTTGCGCATCTTCTATTGCACTTATTTGAATTTTGCATTTTTTTTATTGTATTTATTTGCACAGAGTGATTATCACTTGATACATTAGTTTATTTGCAGTACATTGCACATTATTATATCATTTGCACAGTACACACTGCCCTTTATTGCATCACTTGCACAGCACACATTTCACTTTATATCTGGGTATTTTGTCTTGTTTTTGTATATTATGTCTATTAAGTGGCGCATACAAACATTGTAGTTTTTACCAAGTCCACGTATATGAGTGGTAAAATGGCAGGTACCAGTGATGAGAATGAGAAGAGACTAGTACCAAAGGGGAGGGGTATGAACGCATTGAGAGACGTGGAGAGGGAAACATGGATATTTATCAATAAGGGTGAGAAACACTGGGAAGGGAAGGAGGGAGACCATATGGTGATGGAGGAGGAAGCCACTCATAAGAAATGGGGGGAGGGAAACACACTGGGAGAGGGGATGGAGGGAGAAGCTCTGGAGAGGAAGGGAGGAGGATGGGAAATCTTTACAAGTCATAGGTAGCGCTATCATCTAACAATTAAATGAGGCTTCTCAGCTCAGGAACTTGATCTTATCACTGTGTGCAACAGAGCTTGTCGATATGCTGATGTCATCATGTAAGGAGTGGGGAGTTTCCCCAAAAAAGTCGTAGTGCGTTTATATACAGGGACGATGTTTATGTCGGGGTGCGTCAAGTAGAAACATGAAATCCTATTGTCAAGGGGTGCTGTCAAAGAGTTTGTCTCCCAATTAACCACCTTGATTTACTGGTTGGCACCGTGACTGCTCAAAATTGGTGGTCGGCGACAGGCATACTAGCAGTGCCAGCAGAACATTTAAATAGTAGAACGTCCCCCCCCATGAGGCAACAGCATCTCCACGCTTGAGCTCAATAGTAAACTAACGGCTAGGAGGTCAAGCCTCCCGGCAGATCAACTCAAATGGGATGTATGCCCAGCCCGCCTTGCAGGTCGGGAGATTTAGTTAGCTCATCTGTAGTGAGTTAGCTAAGCAAATCAAGTCTGAACGGCTACAGTACATATTTCACAGTAAAACTAAATGCATACGTCTACTCACAATCCCCATACAATAAAGGTTTAAACACACATGTTCGAGCACATATGTTTGAGCCTAGCAAGAAGACAAAACAGAAGAGGACAGTAATTGTATACAATACATGCTCCTCGGATCAGGCGTATAGCTGTGTCTTGAGGCAGACCAAGTGTCAAGTGTAGTCCAGCAATGGCCTGGCTGTCAGATCTCCTGGGTATAGAGGGGGACGACTCCTATAGTCAGTGGCTGCAGTCTCCTACATGGAGAGGTCCGGCATGGGATGGCAGCGAAATTCTCTATCCTCTCCTCGCAGGGGGAATGAAGAAAAGTGAAAAAACAAGAGGCGTTCAAGTAAGTCGTTTGAGTGTATGGGAAAAAAACAGAGTACTTCTCAATTCTAGCAGTGTATATTCATGACCGGTATCCGTCTTCAAAGATAAGTGCTCATGGAACCTGGGTGGCAGACCCATCAGGTGGGTGATCCGGTGGTCGACGAGTTGTCTGTGAGGACACTTCAGTGCTGCGTTTCCGTTGGGGCCTTGGGGCCCACGGTTGATGGGAAAGTGCTGGGGAGATCAAGGTGTCAGCCTCTCCCTTTGTCCAGTCTGGATGATCCGGTTGCTGTAGTCCTAAAGAGGTGCAGAAAATGGGTTAAGTCTTTAGGTTCTCTAAGGGTGATCCGATGGGAGCCTCTGTGAACATTTATGCTCAGGGGGAATCCCCAGGAGAAGGGGATATCTCCAGCTCTCAGAAGCTCCGTCAGGAGTTTAAGTTGCTTCCTGGCTTGTAATGTGACCCATGCTACATCTATTAGAATAATAATCTTTCCTCCATTGAAGCTGATGTGCCCCTTTTTGCATGCGGAGCGGAGGATCTCCTCTTTAAGTACAAACGAATGTATACTGCAGATTATGTCTCGGGGTTGTGCATTGGAAATATCCCTGGGGCATAAAGCTCTATGCACCCTGTCCAGATGGATGTCCTCTACTAAGTCTCTGCCCAGGATACTCCTGAACAAATCTGGGACTACTGTGCCCAGGTCCTACGGCCCATCAGTCTCAGGTAGGCCTCGCACTCTTAGATTACAGCGTCTTCCCCTGTTATCTAAGTCCACCACTTGTAGGGCGAGATGTGCAGTTAATCGGCATTGTTCCCTCAATTGGTTCTCCAACTTGGCCATAGCATCCCTCAATAGAGATTGGTCAGATTCCACACTTTCTAGTGGATAACCCTGCTCCTTGATGTCAGATTTGATGGTCTGCAGCTCCTCCTTTATTGTTGCCCGGATCAAATCTACCGCACATTGTAAGTCCATTTTGACTTCACACCAACGCTGCAAAGTCTGCCTTAGTGGGGCTTTCGTGGGTCTTGAGTGGTATTCAGTGGGAGGGAATGGGTATCGTCCTCCTCTGAACTTTCACTGTCCGATTGCGTTGAGAGCTTGTGGCCTGTCAGCGCCATCTTGGGCTTCTCCTGAGTAGGCCTCTGCACTAAAAAGGTCCGCAAATTGGATGCGGGCACCTTTTTACTGAGTTTCCCCAGTTCTCTACTCGGTGAGTGTCTTTTGTGGGGTTTCAACATTGTTAGGAATTTCCCCGGTCGGGTGATATGCGCGATGAAAAGGCTCGTGTCTACGGAGCTCAGCTCTGATGTGACTGTCTACATCGAGCTCAGGACCCCCTTTTAACATTTTACAGTGATGAGTGTTTTAATCACACTGTAGTGCAAAAAGACACAATGTATTGTACATAGTGTCGAGATTACCAAGCTGTGTCTGGGGAGCAGAATCATACACAACATCTCCATAGTCTAAGATCAGCATTAACATTAGCTGCACAATACGTTTCCTTACCGTGGAATCTAGGTTAGATTTGTTTCTATATAGAAAGCCGATCCTAGGATATAGCTTTGACACAAGCTTATCAATATGGAGACCAAAAGATAAGTTTGGGTCTAGCCACATGCCAAGATACTTATATGAATTTACCTGGGTATATGAGGGGGGAGATGAGATAACAAATAGGGGGAGAGGTGGAGGAATAACAGATGTTGAGGAGATGAGGAGAGATAACATATATGGGGGAGAGGTAACAGGTTTATATAAATAGATTATGGAGCTAGAAAGCAGAAAGAAGGGTTAGAAAATCAATGGGGATATTGGAGCTCCTTATTTTTGAAGAGAGACTAAAAAAGTTGCATTTATATAAGCTACAATAATGGCTCAGAGGGGATATGATAACATTATATAAATTTGTGCAGGGCCAATATAGAGAGCTCTCCAGTGACCTGTTCATTAATAGAAATGTACAAAGAACAAGAGGTCACCCCCTCAGACTGGAAGAGCAAAGATTTCATAGACAGCAAAGGAAGGGATTCTTTACGGTAAGGACAATAAAGTTATGGAACTCACTGCCAAGAGAGGTAGTGCTATCAACTATATAGAGCGATGCAGAAAAACGTCACTCCAGGAGCCAAAGTAGAAGGTGCAAAAAATAGTTGAATACAAAAGTGATGGATTCCACAGCAGCAGTGCAGGTGTCAGATATACAAAGCTTGACGCGTTTCACGCTCCAGGCACTTAATCTTAAGACTGCTTCTCATAAGAGTGCTATCAACTACAATAGATGCATTTAAACATGGTCTGGATGTTTTTTTTTTTAGAAAAGCAGAACATACAGGGGTATTAATAATCGAATAATCAATAATAGAGCTTTTTTTTGCGGGGGGGGGGAGATAACAGATATGTTGAGGGGGTGAGACAGACATGGGAGAGGAGAGAGACAGACGTGGGACCGGGAGAGGACAGAGACATAAAATGGCGGGTTGGAGGGAGTCAGAGATGAGAAGGGATTTGGGAGAGACAGACATGGCAAGGAAGAGAGCAATACATGGAGGGAAGGGATTAGAAGGAGTGTTTACACTCCCTGCCTCTCTATTACACTCCCTTCCTCTGTATTACATTGCCTGCCTCTGTGATACCATCCACATAATCTGCCTCTGTATTATACTCCCTGACATTGCATAAAATTCCACAAAACCTGCTTCTGTATTACACTCCCTGCCTCTCTATTACACTCCCTTACTCTGTATTACACTCCCTGCCTCTGTATTCAGGGCCGGCCTTAGGGGTGTGCGCCATGTGCGAGCGCCAGGGCGCAACACCCCAGGGGGCGCCCTTCCGTTCCCCAAAAAAAGTAAAAAAAATAAAAAAGCCGGTAGAGGCACTGGATGGGGGAGACAACAAAATCCCCCCTCACCAGCCCTCTGCTCGGCAAGCTATGCTAGATCCCGGGAGGGGCGGAGCTAACCTGCTGAGAGGTGTAGCTCCGCCCCCACCCTGTGAAGCAGAGCAGCGTCTGCTTCACGAAGAGCCACTGGCAGCATGAGAAAGTGCTGCTCGGCTCCCCATGCCTGCATTAAGCATAGAGCCTGCATTAAGCATGGAGCCTGCATTAAGCACGGGAGCCGGCATTAAGCATGGAGCCTGCATTAAGCACGGGGAGCCGGCATTAAGCATGGGGAGCCTGCATTAAGCACGGGGAGCCGGCATTAAGCATGGAGCCTGCATTAAGCACGGGGAGCCGGCATTAAGCATGGGGAGCCTGCATTAAGCATGGAGCCTGCATTAAGCATGGGGAGCCTGCATTAAGCATGGAGCCTGCATTAAGCACGGGGAGCCTGCATTAAGCACGGGGAGCCTGCATTAAGCATGGAGAGCCTGCATTAAGCATGGGGAGCCTGCATTAAGCATGGAGCCTGCATTAAGCATGGAGAGCCTGCATTAAGCATGGAGCCTGCATTAAGCATGGGGAGCCTGCATTAAGCATGGGGCCTGCATTAAGCATGGGGCCTGCATTAAGCATGGAGAGCCTGCATTAAGCATGGAGAGCCTGGATTAAGCATGGAGAGCCTGCATTAAGCATGGGGAGCCTGCATTAAGCATGGGGAGCCTGCATTAAGCACGGGGAGCCTGGATTAAGCACGGAGAGCCGGCATTAAGCACGGAGAGCCTGCATTAAGCATGGAGCCTGCATTAAGCACGGAGAGCCTGCATTAAGCATGGGGAGCCTGCATTAAGCATGGAGCGCCTGCATTAAGCATGGGGAGCCTGCATTAAGCACGGGGAGCCTGCATTAAGCATGGAGAGCCTGCATTAAGCATGGAGCCTGCATTAAGCACGGGGAGCCTGCATTAAGCACGGAGAGCCGGCATTAAGCATGGAGCCTGCATTAAGCATGGGGAGCCTGCATTAAGCATGGGGAGCCTGCATTAAGCATGGGGAGCCTGCATTAAGCATGGGGAGCCTGCATTAAGCATGGGGAGCCTGCATTAAGCATGGAGAGCCTGCATTAAGCATGGGGAGCCTGCATTAAGCATGGGGAGCCTGCATTAAGCACGGAGCCTGCATTAAGCATGGAGAGCCGGCATTAAGCATGGAGCCTGCATTAAGCATGGGGAGCCTGCATTAAGCACGGAGAGCCTGCATTAAGCACGGGGAGCCGGCATTAAGCATGGGGAGCCTGCATTAAGCATGGGGAGCCTGCATTAAGCATGGGGAGCCTGCATTAAGCATGGAGCCTGCATTAAGCATGGGGAGCCTGCATTAAGCATGGAGAGCCTGCATTAAGCATGGAGCCTGCATTAAGCACGGGGAGCCTGCATTAAGCATGGAGCCTGCATTAAGCACGGGGAGCCTGCATTAAGCATGGGGAGCCTGCATTAAGCATGGGGAGCCTGCATTAAGCATGGGGAGCCTGCATTAAGCATGGGGAGCCTGCATTAAGCACGGAGAGCCGGCATTAAGCACGGAGAGCCTGCATTAAGCATGGAGCCTGCATTAAGCATGGGGAGCCTGCATTAAGCATGGGGAGCCTGCATTAAGCATGGAGCCTGCATTAAGCATGGAGCCTGCATTAAGTATGGGGAGCCTGCATTAAGCATGGAGAGCCTGCATTAAGCATGGGGAGCCTGCATTAAGCATGGAGCCTGCATTAAGCATGGGGAGCCTGCATTAAGCATGGGGAGCCGGCATTAAGCATGGGGAGCCTGCATTAAGCACGGGGAGCCTGCATTAAGCATGGGGAGCCTGCATTAAGCATGGGGAGCCGGCATTAAGCATGGGGAGCCTGCATTAAGCATGGAGAGCCTGCATTAAGCATGGAGAGCCAGCATTAAGCACGGGGAGCCTGCATTAAGCATGGGGAGCCTGCATTAAGCATGGAGCCTGCATTAAGCATGGGGAGCCTGCATTAAGCATGGAGAGCCTGCATTAAGCATGGGGAGCCTGCATTAAGCATGGAGCCTGCATTAAGTATGGGGAGCCTGCATTAAGCATGGAGAGCCTGCATTAAGCATGGGGAGCCTGCATTAAGCATGGAGAGCCGGCATTAAGCATGGAGAGCCTGCATTAAGCATGGGGAGCCTGCATTAAGCATGGAGAGCCTGCATTAAGCATGGGGAGCCTGCATTAAGCATGGAGAGCCTGCATTAAGCATGGAGAGCCGGCATTAAGCATGGAGAGCCGGCATTAAGCATGGGGAGCCTGCATTAAGCATGGAGCCTGCATTAAGCATGGGGAGCCTGCATTAAGCATGGAGCCTGCATTAAGTATGGGGAGCCTGCATTAAGCATGGGGAGCCTGCATTAAGCACGGGGAGCCTGCATTAAGCATGGGGAGCCTGCATTAAGCATGGGGAGTCGGCATTAAGCACGGGGAGCCTGCATTAAGCATGGAGAGCCGGCATTAAGCATGGAGAGCCTGCATTAAGCATGGGGAGCCTGCATTAAGCATGGAGAGCCTGCATTAAGCATGGGGAGCCTGCATTAAGCATGGAGAGCCTGCATTAAGCACGGGGAGCCTGCATTAAGCATGGAGAGCCTGCATTAAGCATGGAGCCTGCATTAAGCATGGAGCCTGCATTAAGCATGGAGCCGGCATTAAGCATGGGGAGCCTGCATTAAGCATGGAGAGCCGGCATTAAGCATGGGGAGCCTGCATTAAGCATGGAGAGCCTGCATTAAGCATGGGGAGCCTGAATTAAGCACGGAGAGCCGGCATTAAGCATGGAGAGCCTGCATTAAGCATGGGGAGCCTGCATTAAGCATGGAGCCTGCATTAAGCACGGGGAGCCTGCATTAAGCATGGAGCCTGCATTAAGCATGGGGAGCCTGCATTAAGCATGGAGAGCCTGCATTAAGCATGGGGAGCCTGCATTAAGCATGGAGCCTGCATTAAGCATGGGGAGCCTGCATTAAGCATGGAGCCTGCATTAAGCACGGGGAGCCTGCATTAAGCATGGAGCCTGCATTAAGCATGGGGAGCCGGCATTAAGCATGGAGAGCCTGCATTAAGCATGGGGAGCCTGCATTATGCACGGAGAGCCGGCATTAAGCATGGAGAGCCTGCATTAAGCATGGGGAGCCTGCATTAAGCATGGGGAGCCGGCATTAAGCACGGAGAGCCTGCATTAAGCATGGGGAGCCTGCATTAAGCATGGGGAGCCTGAATTAAGCACGGGGAGCCTGAATTAAGCATGGGGAGTCTGCATTAAGCATGGAGCCTGCATTAAGCACGGAGAGCCGGCATTAAGCACGGAGAGCCGGCATTAAGCATGGGGAGCCTGCATTAAGCATGGGGAGCCTGCATTAAGCACGGGGAGCCTGCATTAAGCATGGAGCCTGCATTAAGCATGGAGAGCCGGCATTAAGCATGGGGAGCCTGCATTAAGCATGGAGCCTGCATTAAGCATGGAGCCTGCATTAAGCATGGAGCCTGCATTAAGCATGGGGAGCCGGCATTAAGCATGGAGCCTGCATTAAGCATGGGGAGCCTGCATTAAGCATGGGGAGCCTGCATTAAGCATGGAGAGCCTGCATTAAGTATGGGGAGCCTGCATTAAGCATGGAGCCTGCATTAAGCATGGAGCCTGCATTAAGCATGGAGAGCCTGCATTAAGCATGGAGCCTGCATTAAGCATGGAGCCTGCATTAAGCATGGAGAGCCGGCATTAAGCATGGAGCCTGCATTAAGCATGGGGAGCCGGCATTAAGCATGGGGAGCCGGCATTAAGCACGGTGAGCCTGCATTAAGCACGGGGAGCCTGCATTAAGCATGGAGAGCCTGCATTAAGCATGGGGAGCCTGCATTAAGCATGGGGAGCCTGCATTAAGCACGGGGAGCCTGCATTAAGCACGGGGAGCCGGCATTAAGCATGGAGCCTGCATTAAGCATGGAGAGCCTGCATTAAGCATGGGGAGCCTGCATTAAGCATGGGGAGCCTGCATTAAGCATGGGGAGCCGGCATTAAGCATGGAGAGCCGGCATTAAGCATGGAGAGCCGGCATTAAGCATGGGGAGCCTGCATTAAGCATGGAGAGCCTGCATTAAGCATGGGGAGCCTGCATTAAGCATGGGGAGCCTGCATTAAGCATGGAGAGCCTGCATTAAGCATGGGGAGCCTGCATTAAGCATGGGGAGCCGGCATTAAGCATGGGGAGCCGGCATTAAGCACGGGGAGCCTGCATTAAGCATGGGGAGCCGGCATTAAGCATGGGGAGCCTGCATTAAGCACGGGGAGCCGGCATTAAGCATGGAGCCTGCATTAAGCATGGAGCCTGCATTAAGCATGGGGAGCCGGCATTAAGCATGGGGAGCCTGCATTAAGCATGGGGAGCCGGCATTAAGCATGGGGAGCCTGCATTAAGCATGGGGAGCCGGCATTAAGCACGGGGAGCCTGCATTAAGCATGGAGCCTGCATTAAGCATGGGGAGCCTGCATTAAGCATGGAGAGCCTGCATTAAGCATGGGGAGCCTGCATTAAGCATGGGGAGCCGGCATTAAGCATGGGGAGCCGGCATTAAGCACGGGGAGCTTGCATTAAGCATGGAGCCTGCATTAAGCATGGGGAGCCTGCATTAAGCATGGAGAGCCTGCATTAAGCATGGAGCCGGCATTAAGCATGGAGCCGGCATTAAGCACGGGGAGCCTGCATTAAGCACGGGGAGCCTGCATTAAGCATGGAGAGCCTGCATTAAGCACGGGGAGCCTGCATTAAGCATGGAGAGCCTGCATTAAGCATGGAGCCGGCATTAAGCATGGAGCCGGCATTAAGCACGGGGAGCCTGCATTAAGCATGGAGCCTGCATTAAGCATGGGGAGCCTGCATTAAGCATGGAGAGCCTGCATTAAGCATGGAGAGCCGGCATTAAGCATGGGGAGCCTGCATTAAGCATGGAGCCTGCATTAAGCATGGGGAGCCTGCATTAAGCACGGGGAGCCGGCATTAAGCATGGGGAGCCTGCATTACGCATGGGGAGCCGGCATTAAGCATGGAGAGCCTGCATTAAGCATGGAGCCTGCATTAAGCATGGGGAGCCTGCATTAAGCACGGGGAGCCTGCATTAAGCATGGAGCCTGCATTAAGCATGGAGCCTGCATTAAGCACGGGGAGCCTGCATTAAGCATGGAGAGCCGGCATTAAGCATGGAGCCTGCATTAAGCATGGGGAGCCTGCATTAAGCATGGGGAGCCGGCATTAAGCATGGGGAGCCTGCATTAAGCATGGAGCCTGCATTAAGCATGGGGAGCCTGCATTAAGCACGGGGAGCCTGCATTAAGCACGAGGATGCCTGCATTAAGCACGGAGCCTGCATTAAGCATGGGGAGCCTGCATTAAGCATGGAGCCTGCATTAAGCATGGAGAGCCGGCATTAAGCACGGGGAGCCTGCATTAAGCATGGGGAGCCTGCATTAAGCATGGAGCCTGCATTAAGCATGGAGCCTGCATTAAGCACGGGGAGCCTGCATTAAGCATGGAGAGCCGGCATTAAGCATGGAGAGCCTGCATTAAGCATGGAGAGCCTGCATTAAGCACGGGGAGCCTGCATTAAGCATGGGGAGCCGGCATTAAGCATGGGGAGCCTGCATTAAGCATGGAGAGCCTGCATTAAGCATGGAGAGCCTGCATTAAGCATGGGGAGCCTGCATTAAGCATGGGGAGCCTGCATTAAGCATGGAGCCTGCATTAAGCACGGGGAGCCTGCATTAAGCATGGGGAGCCTGCATTAAGCATGGGGAGCCTGCATTAAGCATGGGGAGCCTGCATTAAGCATGGAGAGCCGGCATTAAGCATGGAGAGCCTGCATTAAGCATGGGGAGCCTGCATTAAGCATGGAGAGCCTGCATTAAGCATGGAGCCTGCATTAAGCACGGGGAGCCTGCATTAAGCACGGGGAGCCTGCATTAAGCATGGGGAGTCTGCATTAAGCATGGGGAGCCTGCATTAAGCATGGAGCCTGCATTAAGCATGGAGAGCCTGCATTAAGCATGGAGCCTGCATTAAGCATGGGGAGCCTGCATTAAGCATGGAGCCTGCATTAAGCATGGGGAGCCTGCATTAAGCACGGAGAGCCGGCATTAAGCACGGGGAGCCTGCATTAAGCATGGAGCTTGCATTAAGCATGGAGCCTGCATTAAGCATGGAGCCTGCATTAAGCATGGGGAGCCTGCATTAAGCATGGAGAGCCTGCATTAAGCATGGAGAGCCTGCATTAAGCATGGGGAGCCTGCATTAAGCATGGGGAGCCGGCATTAAGCATGGGGAGCCTGCATTAAGCATGGAGAGCCTGCATTAAGCATGGAGCCTGCATTAAGCATGGAGCCTGCATTAAGCATGGGGAGCCGGCATTAAGCATGGGGAGCCTGCATTAAGCATGGGGAGCCGGCATTAAGCACGGGGAGCCTGCATTAAGCATGGGGAGCCTGCATTAAGCATGGAGAGCCTGCATTAAGCATGGAGCCTGCATTAAGCATGGAGCCTGCATTAAGCATGGGGAGCCTGCATTAAGCATGGAGAGCCTGCATTAAGCATGGGGAGCCTGCATTAAGCATGGGGAGCCGGCATTAAGCATGGGGAGCCTGCATTAAGCATGGAGAGCCTGCATTAAGCATGGAGCCTGCATTAAGCATGGAGCCTGCATTAAGCATGGGGAGCCGGCATTAAGCATGGGGAGCCTGCATTAAGCACGGGGAGCCTGCATTAAGCACGGGGAGCCTGCATTAAGCAGGGGGAGCCTGCATTAAGCATGGAGAGCCTGCATTAAGCATGGGGAGCCTGCATTAAGCATGGAGCCTGCATTAAGCACGGGGAGCCTGCATTAAGCACGGGGAGCCTGCATTAAGCAAGGGGAGTCTGCATTAAGCATGGGGAGCCTGCATTAAGCATGGAGCCTGCATTAAGCATGGAGAGCCTGCATTAAGCATGGAGCCTGCATTAAGCATGGGGAGCCTGCATTAAGCATGGAGCCTGCATTAAGCATGGGGAGCCTGCATTAAGCACGGAGAGCCTGCATTAAGCATGGGGAGCCGGCATTAAGCATGGGGAGCCTGCATTAAGCATGGAGAGCCTGCATTAAGCATGGAGCCTGCATTAAGCATGGAGCCTGCATTAAGCATGGGGAGCCGGCATTAAGCATGGGGAGCCTGCATTAAGCATGGGGAGCCGGCATTAAGCACGGGGAGCCTGCATTAAGCATGGGGAGCCTGCATTAAGCATGGAGCCTGCATTAAGCATGGGGAGCCTGCATTAAGCATGGGGAGCCTGCATTAAGCACGGGGAGCCTGCATTAAGCATGGAGCCTGCATTAAGCATGGAGAGCCTGCATTAAGCACGGGGAGCCTGCATTAAGCATGGAGAGCCTGCATTAAGCATGGAGCCTGCATTAAGCATGGGGAGCCTGCATTAAGCATGGAGCCTGCATTAAGCATGGGGAGCCTGCATTAAGCATGGGGAGCCTGCATTAAGCATGGAGAGCCTGCATTAAGCATGGAGCCTGCATTAAGCATGGGGAGCCGGCATTAAGCATGGGGAGCCTGCATTAAGCATGGGGAGCCGGCATTAAGCACGGGGAGCCTGCATTAAGCACGGGGAGCCTGCATTAAGCAGGGGGAGCCTGCATTAAGCATGGAGAGCCTGCATTAAGCATGGAGCCTGCATTAAGCACGGGGAGCCTGCATTAAGCACGGAGAGCCGGCATTAAGCACGGGGAGCCTGCATTAAGCACGGGGAGCCTGCATTAAGCAGGGGGAGCCTGCATTAAGCATGGAGAGCCTGCATTAAGCATGGGGAGCCTGCATTAAGCATGGAGCCTGCATTAAGCATGGAGCCTGCATTAAGCACGGGGAGCCGGCATTAAGCACGGAGAGCCGGCATTAAGCACGGGGAGCCTGCATTAAGCATGGAGCCTGCATTAAGCATGGGGAGCCGGCAGAGGTGGCTCTAGACTTTGTGAGGCCTTAGGCGAAAGTCGAACATGAGGCCCTCACGGACACACATTATTAAATAAAATATATGCAAGTGATAATAAAAATGAACTGTAGAAATAGCATATTTCAAGATCAGACTCAAATCCCAGCTTCTAGAAATGAACAGCTCCTAGAATTTTATTTGTCTCATAATTATTCTACAAACATCTATAAACATTTGGTATAGATAAAATTGTGTGCGGCTAACTAACTCACATTGTTATTGCTGTGTCCTAAATGTGAACACTAACACATATCACACAGTCATTCATAGACACACTCAGTGAGCACACACTGACTCACAGACACACTCAGCCAGCACACACTCACAGATACACTCAGCCAGCACACACTGACTCACAGACACACTCAGAAAGCACACAATCACACTCAGCCAGCACACACTCACAGATACACTCAGCCAGCACACACTGACTCACAGACACACTCAGAAAGCACACAATCACACACTAACAGAAACACTCAGCCAAAAGGAAAGGTGCTCAATGTTGAAAGTGGTCTCACAGACCACATTGTGCTAGAAGATTGGCACTTTGTTCTTCCTCACAGCACCGGATGCACTGTGATTTAGCCATTCAATATGCCAGGATTTTGCCACTCTATGCCAGGATTGTGCCACTCAATCTGCCAGGATTTTGACCCTTAATATGCCAGGATTTTGCCCCTCATTATGCCACAATTTTGCCCCTCACAAATCCTAGAATTTTGCCTCTCAATATGCCAGGATTTTGCCACTGTATGCCAGGATATTGCCCCTCATAATGCCACTATTTTGCCCCTCACAATGCCAGGATTTAGCCTCTCACTATGCCAGGATTTTGCCACTCTGTGTCAGGATTTTGCCCCTCATTATGCCAGAATTTTGCCCCTCATAATGCCACTATTTTGCCCCTCACAATGCCAGGATTTTGCCACTCTGTGCCAGGATTTTGCCCCTCATTATGCCAGAATTTTGCCCCTCACAATGCCAGAATTTTGCCTCTCACTATGCCAGGATTTTGCCACTCTGTGCCAGGATTTTGCCCCTCATTATGCCAGAATTTTGACCCTCACAATGCCAGAATTTTGCCTCTCAATATGCCAGGATTTTGACACTGTATGCCAGGATATTGGCCCTCATAATGCCACTATTTTGCCCCTCACAATGCCAGGATTTTGCCACTCTGTGCCAGGATTTTGCCCTTCATTATGCCAGAATTTTGCCTCTCAATATGCCAGGATATTGCCCTTCACAATTCCAGGATTTAGCCTCTTACTATGCCAGATTTTGCCCCTCACCTCATTATGCCAGGATTTTGCCCTACACTGTGCCAATATTTAGCCACTCATTATGCCAGGCTTTGCTCGTTTGTACCACCCTCCTCCCCTCCCTAGTACTTACCTCCATGCTGCTCTCCGTTGTTTCCTCCGTTCATCTTCTCTCCTGCACGGAGGAAGGAAGTTCCGGTCGGGTTTTTTTTTTTTTTTTTTTAACTTTATTGAAGCTGCGCGGGTTCAATAAAGTTTAAAAAAAAAAAAAAACACGCGATCGGAGCTTCCTTCCTCCGTGCAGGAGAGAAGATGCACGGAGGAAACGTCCCAGGTTAGTGTAACAGGGAGCTTAACGGCAGCGTTACATCAAAGGCAATAAGGTGAGTTAGGCAGCCGCGAGGCCCCCGTGAGTGCGAGGCCCCCGTGAGTGCGAGGCCTTAGGCGGCTGCCTAACTCGCCTAATTAGAGAGCCGCCTCTGGGAGCCGGCATTAAGCATGGGGAGCGGCATTAAGCATGGGGAGCCTGCATTAAGCATGGAGCCTGCATTAAGCATGGAGCCTGCATTAAGCATGGGGAGCCTGCATTAAGCATGGGGAGCCTGCATTAAGCATGGAGCCTGCATTAAGCATGGAGCCTGCATTAAGCATGGAGCCTGCATTAAGCATGGGGAGCCTGCATTAAGCATGGAGCCTGCATTAAGCATGGAGCCTGCATTAAGCATGGAGCCTGCATTAAGCATGGGGAGCCTGCATTAAGCATGGAGAGCCTGCATTAAGCATGGGGAGCCTGCATTAAGCATGGGGAGCCGGCATTAAGCACGGGGAGCCTGCATTAAGCACGGGGAGCCGGCATTAAGCATGGAGCCTGCATTAAGCATGGAGCCTGCATTAAGCATGGGGAGCCTGCATTAAGCATGGAGCCTGCATTAAGCATGGAGCCTGCATTAAGCACGGGGAGCCTGCATTAAGCACGGGGAGCCTGCATTAAGCATGGGGAGCCTGCATTAAGCACGGGGAGCCTGCATTAAGCATGGGGAGCCTGCATTAAGCATGGAGCCTGCATTAAGCATGGGGAGCCTGCATTAAGCATGGGGAGCCGGCATTAAGCATGGAGCCTGCATTAAGCATGGAGAGCCCGCATTAAGCATGGGGAGCCTGCATTAAGCATGGGGAGCCGGCATTAAGCATGGAGAGCCTGCATTAAGCATGGAGCCTGCATTAAGCATGGGGAGCCTGCATTAAGCATGGGGAGCCGGCATTAAGTATGGAGCCTGCATTAAGCATGGGGAGCCGGCATTAAGCATGGAGAGCCTGCATTAAGCATGGAGCCTGCATTAAGCATGGGGAGCCTGCATTAAGCATGGGGAGCCGGCATTAAGCACGGGGAGCCTGCATTAAGCATGGAGCCTGCATTAAGCATGGAGAGCCCGCATTAAGCATGGGGAGCCTGCATTAAGCATGGGGAGCCTGCATTAAGCACGGAGAGCCGCCATTAAGCACGGAGAGCCTGCATTAAGCATGGAGAGCCTGCATTAAGCATGGGGAGCCGCCATTAAGCACGGGGAGCCTGCATTAAGCATGGAGCCCGCATTAAGCACGGGGAGCCTGCATTAAGTATGGAGCCTGCATTAAGCATGGAGCCTGCATTAAGCATGGGGAGCCTGCATTAAGCATGGGGAGCCGGCATTAAGCATGGAGCCTGCATTAAGCATGGGGAGCCTGCATTAAGCATGGGGAGCCTGCATTAAGCATGGAGAGCCGGCATTAAGCAGGGGGAGCCTGCATTAAGCATGGAGCCTGCATTAAGCATGGAGCCTGCATTAAGCATGGAGCCTGCATTAAGCATGGGGAGCCTGCATTAAGCATGGAGCCTGCATTAAGCATGGAGCCTGCATTAAGCATGGAGCCTGCATTAAGCATGGGGAGCCTGCATTAAGCATGGAGAGCCTGCATTAAGCATGGGGAGCCTGCATTAAGCATGGGGAGCCGGCATTAAGCACGGGGAGCCTGCATTAAGCACGGGGAGCCGGCATTAAGCATGGAGCCTGCATTAAGCATGGAGCCTGCATTAAGCATGGGGAGCCTGCATTAAGCATGGAGCCTGCATTAAGCATGGAGCCTGCATTAAGCACGGGGAGCCTGCATTAAGCACGGGGAGCCTGCATTAAGCATGGGGAGCCTGCATTAAGCACGGGGAGCCTGCATTAAGCATGGGGAGCCTGCATTAAGCATGGAGCCTGCATTAAGCATGGGGAGCCTGCATTAAGCATGGGGAGCCGGCATTAAGCATGGAGCCTGCATTAAGCATGGAGAGCCCGCATTAAGCATGGGGAGCCTGCATTAAGCATGGGGAGCCGGCATTAAGCATGGAGAGCCTGCATTAAGCATGGAGCCTGCATTAAGCATGGGGAGCCTGCATTAAGCATGGGGAGCCGGCATTAAGTATGGAGCCTGCATTAAGCATGGGGAGCCGGCATTAAGCATGGAGAGCCTGCATTAAGCATGGAGCCTGCATTAAGCATGGGGAGCCTGCATTAAGCATGGGGAGCCGGCATTAAGCACGGGGAGCCTGCATTAAGCATGGAGCCTGCATTAAGCATGGAGAGCCCGCATTAAGCATGGGGAGCCTGCATTAAGCATGGGGAGCCTGCATTAAGCACGGAGAGCCGCCATTAAGCACGGAGAGCCTGCATTAAGCATGGAGAGCCTGCATTAAGCACGGGGAGCCGCCATTAAGCACGGGGAGCCTGCATTAAGCATGGAGCCCGCATTAAGCACGGGGAGCCTGCATTAAGTATGGAGCCTGCATTAAGCATGGAGCCTGCATTAAGCATGGGGAGCCTGCATTAAGCATGGAGAGCCTGCATTAAGCATGGAGCCGGCATTAAGCATGGAGCCTGCATTAAGCATGGAGAGCCTGCATTAAGCATGGAGAGCCTGCATTAAGCATGGGGAGCCTGCATTAAGCATGGGGAGCCGGCATTAAGCATGGGGAGCCGGCATTAAGCACGGGGAGCCTGCATTAAGCATGGAGCCTGCATTAAGCATGGGGAGCCGGCATTAAGCATGGGGAGCCTGCATTAAGCATGGGGAGCCGGCATTAAGCATGGGGAGCCTGCATTAAGCATGGGGAGCCGGCATTAAGCACGGGGAGCCTGCATTAAGCATGGAGCCTGCATTAAGCATGGGGAGCCTGCATTAAGCATGGAGAGCCTGCATTAAGCATGGGGAGCCTGCATTAAGCATGGGGAGCCGGCATTAAGCATGGGGAGCCGGCATTAAGCACGGGGAGCTTGCATTAAGCATGGAGCCTGCATTAAGCATGGGGAGCCTGCATTAAGCATGGAGAGCCTGCATTAAGCATGGAGCCGGCATTAAGCATGGAGCCGGCATTAAGCACGGGGAGCCTGCATTAAGCACGGGGAGCCTGCATTAAGCATGGAGAGCCTGCATTAAGCACGGGGAGCCTGCATTAAGCATGGAGAGCCTGCATTAAGCATGGAGCCGGCATTAAGCATGGAGCCGGCATTAAGCACGGGGAGCCTGCATTAAGCATGGAGCCTGCATTAAGCATGGGGAGCCTGCATTAAGCATGGAGAGCCTGCATTAAGCATGGAGAGCCTGCATTAAGCATGGAGAGCCTGCATTAAGCATGGAGAGCCGGCATTAAGCATGGGGAGCCTGCATTAAGCATGGAGAGCCTGCATTAAGCATGGGGAGCCTGCATTAAGCACGGGGAGCCGGCATTAAGCATGGGGAGCCTGCATTACGCATGGGGAGCCGGCATTAAGCATGGAGAGCCTGCATTAAGCATGGAGCCTGCATTAAGCATGGGGAGCCTGCATTAAGCACGGGGAGCCTGCATTAAGCATGGAGCCTGCATTAAGCATGGAGCCTGCATTAAGCACGGGGAGCCTGCATTAAGCATGGAGAGCCGGCATTAAGCATGGAGCCTGCATTAAGCATGGGGAGCCTGCATTAAGCATGGGGAGCCGGCATTAAGCATGGGGAGCCTGCATTAAGCATGGAGCCTGCATTAAGCATGGGGAGCCTGCATTAAGCACGGGGAGCCTGCATTAAGCACGAGGATGCCTGCATTAAGCACGGAGCCTGCATTAAGCATGGGGAGCCTGCATTAAGCATGGAGCCTGCATTAAGCATGGAGAGCCGGCATTAAGCACGGGGAGCCTGCATTAAGCATGGGGAGCCTGCATTAAGCATGGAGCCTGCATTAAGCATGGAGCCTGCATTAAGCACGGGGAGCCTGCATTAAGCATGGAGAGCCGGCATTAAGCATGGAGAGCCTGCATTAAGCATGGAGAGCCTGCATTAAGCACGGGGAGCCTGCATTAAGCATGGGGAGCCGGCATTAAGCATGGGGAGCCTGCATTAAGCATGGAGAGCCTGCATTAAGCATGGAGAGCCTGCATTAAGCATGGGGAGCCTGCATTAAGCATGGGGAGCCTGCATTAAGCATGGAGCCTGCATTAAGCACGGGGAGCCTGCATTAAGCATGGGGAGCCTGCATTAAGCATGGGGAGCCTGCATTAAGCATGGGGAGCCTGCATTAAGCATGGAGAGCCGGCATTAAGCATGGAGAGCCTGCATTAAGCATGGGGAGCCTGCATTAAGCATGGAGAGCCTGCATTAAGCATGGAGCCTGCATTAAGCACGGGGAGCCTGCATTAAGCACGGGGAGCCTGCATTAAGCATGGGGAGTCTGCATTAAGCATGGGGAGCCTGCATTAAGCATGGAGCCTGCATTAAGCATGGAGAGCCTGCATTAAGCATGGAGCCTGCATTAAGCATGGGGAGCCTGCATTAAGCATGGAGCCTGCATTAAGCATGGGGAGCCTGCATTAAGCACGGAGAGCCGGCATTAAGCACGGGGAGCCTGCATTAAGCATGGAGCTTGCATTAAGCATGGAGCCTGCATTAAGCATGGAGCCTGCATTAAGCATGGGGAGCCTGCATTAAGCATGGAGAGCCTGCATTAAGCATGGAGAGCCTGCATTAAGCATGGGGAGCCTGCATTAAGCATGGGGAGCCGGCATTAAGCATGGGGAGCCTGCATTAAGCATGGAGAGCCTGCATTAAGCATGGAGCCTGCATTAAGCATGGAGCCTGCATTAAGCATGGGGAGCCGGCATTAAGCATGGGGAGCCTGCATTAAGCATGGGGAGCCGGCATTAAGCACGGGGAGCCTGCATTAAGCATGGGGAGCCTGCATTAAGCATGGAGAGCCTGCATTAAGCATGGAGCCTGCATTAAGCATGGAGCCTGCATTAAGCATGGGGAGCCTGCATTAAGCATGGAGAGCCTGCATTAAGCATGGGGAGCCTGCATTAAGCATGGGGAGCCGGCATTAAGCATGGGGAGCCTGCATTAAGCATGGAGAGCCTGCATTAAGCATGGAGCCTGCATTAAGCATGGAGCCTGCATTAAGCATGGGGAGCCGGCATTAAGCATGGGGAGCCTGCATTAAGCACGGGGAGCCTGCATTAAGCACGGGGAGCCTGCATTAAGCAGGGGGAGCCTGCATTAAGCATGGAGAGCCTGCATTAAGCATGGGGAGCCTGCATTAAGCATGGAGCCTGCATTAAGCACGGGGAGCCTGCATTAAGCACGGGGAGCCTGCATTAAGCAAGGGGAGTCTGCATTAAGCATGGGGAGCCTGCATTAAGCATGGAGCCTGCATTAAGCATGGAGAGCCTGCATTAAGCATGGAGCCTGCATTAAGCATGGGGAGCCTGCATTAAGCATGGAGCCTGCATTAAGCATGGGGAGCCTGCATTAAGCACGGAGAGCCTGCATTAAGCATGGGGAGCCGGCATTAAGCATGGGGAGCCTGCATTAAGCATGGAGAGCCTGCATTAAGCATGGAGCCTGCATTAAGCATGGAGCCTGCATTAAGCATGGGGAGCCGGCATTAAGCATGGGGAGCCTGCATTAAGCATGGGGAGCCGGCATTAAGCACGGGGAGCCTGCATTAAGCATGGGGAGCCTGCATTAAGCATGGAGCCTGCATTAAGCATGGGGAGCCTGCATTAAGCATGGGGAGCCTGCATTAAGCACGGGGAGCCTGCATTAAGCATGGAGCCTGCATTAAGCATGGAGAGCCTGCATTAAGCACGGGGAGCCTGCATTAAGCATGGAGAGCCTGCATTAAGCATGGAGCCTGCATTAAGCATGGGGAGCCTGCATTAAGCATGGAGCCTGCATTAAGCATGGGGAGCCTGCATTAAGCATGGGGAGCCTGCATTAAGCATGGAGAGCCTGCATTAAGCATGGGGAGCCTGCATTAAGCATGGGGAGCCGGCATTAAGCATGGAGCCTGCATTAAGCATGGGGAGCCTGCATTAAGCATGGAGAGCCTGCATTAAGCATGGAGCCTGCATTAAGCATGGAGCCTGCATTAAGCATGGGGAGCCGGCATTAAGCATGGGGAGCCTGCATTAAGCATGGGGAGCCGGCATTAAGCACGGGGAGCCTGCATTAAGCACGGGGAGCCTGCATTAAGCAGGGGGAGCCTGCATTAAGCATGGAGAGCCTGCATTAAGCATGGAGCCTGCATTAAGCACGGGGAGCCTGCATTAAGCACGGAGAGCCGGCATTAAGCACGGGGAGCCTGCATTAAGCACGGGGAGCCTGCATTAAGCAGGGGGAGCCTGCATTAAGCATGGAGAGCCTGCATTAAGCATGGGGAGCCTGCATTAAGCATGGAGCCTGCATTAAGCATGGAGCCTGCATTAAGCACGGGGAGCCGGCATTAAGCACGGAGAGCCGGCATTAAGCACGGGGAGCCTGCATTAAGCATGGAGCCTGCATTAAGCATGGGGAGCCGGCAGAGGTGGCTCTAGACTTTGTGAGGCCTTAGGCGAAAGTCGAACATGAGGCCCTCACGGACACACATTATTAAATAAAATATATGCAAGTGATAATAAAAATGAACTGTAGAAATAGCATATTTCAAGATCAGACTCAAATCCCAGCTTCTAGAAATGAACAGCTCCTAGAATTTTATTTGTCTCATAATTATTCTACAAACATCTATAAACATTTGGTATAGATAAAATTGTGTGCGGCTAACTAACTCACATTGTTATTGCTGTGTCCTAAATGTGAACACTAACACATATCACACAGTCATTCATAGACACACTCAGTGAGCACACACTGACTCACAGACACACTCAGCCAGCACACACTCACAGATACACTCAGCCAGCACACACTGACTCACAGACACACTCAGAAAGCACACAATCACACTCAGCCAGCACACACTCACAGATACACTCAGCCAGCACACACTGACTCACAGACACACTCAGAAAGCACACAATCACACACTAACAGAAACACTCAGCCAAAAGGAAAGGTGCTCAATGTTGAAAGTGGTCTCACAGACCACATTGTGCTAGAAGATTGGCACTTTGTTCTTCCTCACAGCACCGGATGCACTGTGATTTAGCCATTCAATATGCCAGGATTTTGCCACTCTATGCCAGGATTGTGCCACTCAATCTGCCAGGATTTTGACCCTTAATATGCCAGGATTTTGCCCCTCATTATGCCACAATTTTGCCCCTCACAAATCCTAGAATTTTGCCTCTCAATATGCCAGGATTTTGCCACTGTATGCCAGGATATTGCCCCTCATAATGCCACTATTTTGCCCCTCACAATGCCAGGATTTAGCCTCTCACTATGCCAGGATTTTGCCACTCTGTGTCAGGATTTTGCCCCTCATTATGCCAGAATTTTGCCCCTCATAATGCCACTATTTTGCCCCTCACAATGCCAGGATTTTGCCACTCTGTGCCAGGATTTTGCCCCTCATTATGCCAGAATTTTGCCCCTCACAATGCCAGAATTTTGCCTCTCACTATGCCAGGATTTTGCCACTCTGTGCCAGGATTTTGCCCCTCATTATGCCAGAATTTTGACCCTCACAATGCCAGAATTTTGCCTCTCAATATGCCAGGATTTTGACACTGTATGCCAGGATATTGGCCCTCATAATGCCACTATTTTGCCCCTCACAATGCCAGGATTTTGCCACTCTGTGCCAGGATTTTGCCCTTCATTATGCCAGAATTTTGCCTCTCAATATGCCAGGATATTGCCCTTCACAATTCCAGGATTTAGCCTCTTACTATGCCAGATTTTGCCCCTCACCTCATTATGCCAGGATTTTGCCCTACACTGTGCCAATATTTAGCCACTCATTATGCCAGGCTTTGCTCGTTTGTACCACCCTCCTCCCCTCCCTAGTACTTACCTCCATGCTGCTCTCCGTTGTTTCCTCCGTTCATCTTCTCTCCTGCACGGAGGAAGGAAGTTCCGGTCGGGTTTTTTTTTTTTTTTTTTTAACTTTATTGAAGCTGCGCGGGTTCAATAAAGTTTAAAAAAAAAAAAAAACACGCGATCGGAGCTTCCTTCCTCCGTGCAGGAGAGAAGATGCACGGAGGAAACGTCCCAGGTTAGTGTAACAGGGAGCTTAACGGCAGCGTTACATCAAAGGCAATAAGGTGAGTTAGGCAGCCGCGAGGCCCCCGTGAGTGCGAGGCCCCCGTGAGTGCGAGGCCTTAGGCGGCTGCCTAACTCGCCTAATTAGAGAGCCGCCTCTGGGAGCCGGCATTAAGCATGGGGAGCCGGCATTAAGCATGGGGAGCCTGCATTAAGCATGGAGCCTGCATTAAGCATGGAGCCTGCATTAAGCATGGGGAGCCTGCATTAAGCATGGGGAGCCTGCATTAAGCATGGGGAGCCTGCATTAAGCATGGAGCCTGCATTAAGCATGGAGCCTGCATTAAGCATGGAGCCTGCATTAAGCATGGGGAGCCTGCATTAAGCATGGAGCCTGCATTAAGCATGGAGCCTGCATTAAGCATGGAGCCTGCATTAAGCATGGGGAGCCTGCATTAAGCATGGAGAGCCTGCATTAAGCATGGGGAGCCTGCATTAAGCATGGGGAGCCGGCATTAAGCACGGGGAGCCTGCATTAAGCACGGGGAGCCGGCATTAAGCATGGAGCCTGCATTAAGCATGGAGCCTGCATTAAGCATGGGGAGCCTGCATTAAGCATGGAGCCTGCATTAAGCATGGAGCCTGCATTAAGCACGGGGAGCCTGCATTAAGCACGGGGAGCCTGCATTAAGCATGGGGAGCCTGCATTAAGCACGGGGAGCCTGCATTAAGCATGGGGAGCCTGCATTAAGCATGGAGCCTGCATTAAGCATGGGGAGCCTGCATTAAGCATGGGGAGCCGGCATTAAGCATGGAGCCTGCATTAAGCATGGAGAGCCCGCATTAAGCATGGGGAGCCTGCATTAAGCATGGGGAGCCGGCATTAAGCATGGAGAGCCTGCATTAAGCATGGAGCCTGCATTAAGCATGGGGAGCCTGCATTAAGCATGGGGAGCCGGCATTAAGTATGGAGCCTGCATTAAGCATGGGGAGCCGGCATTAAGCATGGAGAGCCTGCATTAAGCATGGAGCCTGCATTAAGCATGGGGAGCCTGCATTAAGCATGGGGAGCCGGCATTAAGCACGGGGAGCCTGCATTAAGCATGGAGCCTGCATTAAGCATGGAGAGCCCGCATTAAGCATGGGGAGCCTGCATTAAGCATGGGGAGCCTGCATTAAGCACGGAGAGCCGCCATTAAGCACGGAGAGCCTGCATTAAGCATGGAGAGCCTGCATTAAGCATGGGGAGCCGCCATTAAGCACGGGGAGCCTGCATTAAGCATGGAGCCCGCATTAAGCACGGGGAGCCTGCATTAAGTATGGAGCCTGCATTAAGCATGGAGCCTGCATTAAGCATGGGGAGCCTGCATTAAGCATGGGGAGCCGGCATTAAGCATGGAGCCTGCATTAAGCATGGGGAGCCTGCATTAAGCATGGGGAGCCTGCATTAAGCATGGAGAGCCGGCATTAAGCAGGGGGAGCCTGCATTAAGCATGGAGCCTGCATTAAGCATGGAGCCTGCATTAAGCATGGAGCCTGCATTAAGCATGGGGAGCCTGCATTAAGCATGGAGCCTGCATTAAGCATGGAGCCTGCATTAAGCATGGAGCCTGCATTAAGCATGGGGAGCCTGCATTAAGCATGGAGAGCCTGCATTAAGCATGGGGAGCCTGCATTAAGCATGGGGAGCCGGCATTAAGCACGGGGAGCCTGCATTAAGCACGGGGAGCCGGCATTAAGCATGGAGCCTGCATTAAGCATGGAGCCTGCATTAAGCATGGGGAGCCTGCATTAAGCATGGAGCCTGCATTAAGCATGGAGCCTGCATTAAGCACGGGGAGCCTGCATTAAGCACGGGGAGCCTGCATTAAGCATGGGGAGCCTGCATTAAGCACGGGGAGCCTGCATTAAGCATGGGGAGCCTGCATTAAGCATGGAGCCTGCATTAAGCATGGGGAGCCTGCATTAAGCATGGGGAGCCGGCATTAAGCATGGAGCCTGCATTAAGCATGGAGAGCCCGCATTAAGCATGGGGAGCCTGCATTAAGCATGGGGAGCCGGCATTAAGCATGGAGAGCCTGCATTAAGCATGGAGCCTGCATTAAGCATGGGGAGCCTGCATTAAGCATGGGGAGCCGGCATTAAGTATGGAGCCTGCATTAAGCATGGGGAGCCGGCATTAAGCATGGAGAGCCTGCATTAAGCATGGAGCCTGCATTAAGCATGGGGAGCCTGCATTAAGCATGGGGAGCCGGCATTAAGCACGGGGAGCCTGCATTAAGCATGGAGCCTGCATTAAGCATGGAGAGCCCGCATTAAGCATGGGGAGCCTGCATTAAGCATGGGGAGCCTGCATTAAGCACGGAGAGCCGCCATTAAGCACGGAGAGCCTGCATTAAGCATGGAGAGCCTGCATTAAGCATGGGGAGCCGCCATTAAGCACGGGGAGCCTGCATTAAGCATGGAGCCCGCATTAAGCACGGGGAGCCTGCATTAAGTATGGAGCCTGCATTAAGCATGGAGCCTGCATTAAGCATGGGGAGCCTGCATTAAGCATGGGGAGCCGGCATTAAGCATGGAGCCTGCATTAAGCATGGGGAGCCTGCATTAAGCATGGGGAGCCTGCATTAAGCATGGAGAGCCGGCATTAAGCAGGGGGAGCCTGCATTAAGCATGGGGAGCCTGCATTAAGCATGGAGAGCCGCCATTAAGCACGGAGAGCCGCCATTAAGCACGGGGAGCCTGCATTAAGCACGGGGAGCCTGCATTAAGCACGGAGAGCCGGCATTAAGCATGGAGAGCCTGCATTAAGCATGGGGAGCCTGCATTAAGCACGGGGAGCCTGCATTAAGCATTGGGAGCCTGCATTAAGCATGGAGCCTGCATTAAGCATGGGGAGCCTGCATTAAGCATGGAGAGCCTGCATTAAGCATGGGGAGCCTGCATTAAGCATGGGGAGCCTGCATTAAGCATGGAGAGCCTGCATTAAGCATGGAGAGCCTGCATTAAGCATGGGGAGCCTGCATTAAGCATGGAGAGCCTGCATTAAGCATGGGGAGCCTGCATTAAGCATGGGGAGCCTGCATTAAGCATGGAGAGCCTGCATTAAGCATGGAGAGCCGGCATTAAGCATGGGGAGCCTGCATTAAGCATGGAGCCTGCATTAAGCACGGGGAGCCTGCATTAAGCATGGAGCCTGCATTAAGCATGGAGAGCCGGCATTAAGCATGGGGAGCCTGCATTAAGCATGGGGAGCCTGCATTAAGCATGGGGAGCCTGCATTAAGCACGGAGAGCCTGCATTAAGCATGGGGAGCCTGCATTAAGCATGGAGAGCCGGCATTAAGCATGGAGCCTGCATTAAGCATGGAGCCTGCATTAAGCATGGGGAGCCTGCATTAAGCATGGAGCCTGCATTAAGCATGGGGAGCCTGCATTAAGCATGGAGCCTGCATTAAGCATGGGGAGCCTGCATTAAGCATGGGGAGCCTGCATTAAGCATGGAGCCTGCATTAAGCATGGAGCCTGCATTAAGCATGGAGCCTGCATTAAGCATGGAGAGCCGGCATTAAGCATGGAGCCTGCATTAAGCATGGAGCCTGCATTAAGCATGGAGCCTGCATTAAGCATGGGGAGCCTGCATTAAGCATGGGGAGCCTGCATTAAGCATGGAGAGCCGGCATTAAGCATGGGGAGCCGGCATTAAGCATGGAGCCTGCATTAAGCATGGGGAGCCTGCATTAAGCATGGAGCCTGCATTAAGCATGGGGAGCCTGCATTAAGCATGGGGAGCCTGCATTAAGCATGGAGCCTGCATTAAGCATGGAGCCTGCATTAAGCATGGAGCCTGCATTAAGCATGGAGAGCCGGCATTAAGCATGGAGCCTGCATTAAGCATGGAGCCTGCATTAAGCATGGAGCCTGCATTAAGCATGGGGAGCCTGCATTAAGCATGGAGAGCCGGCATTAAGCATGGGGAGCCGGCATTAAGCATGGAGAGCCGGCATTAAGCATGGAGCCTGCATTAAGCATGGAGCCTGCATTAAGCATGGAGCCTGCATTAAGCATGGAGCCTGCATTAAGCACGGGGAGCCTGCATTAAGCATGGGGAGCCTGCATTAAGCATGGAGCCTGCATTAAGCATGGAGAGCCTGCATTAAGCATGGGGAGCCTGCATTAAGCATGGAGAGCCGGCATTAAGCATGGGGAGCCTGCATTAAGCATGGGGAGCCTGCATTAAGCATGGAGAGCCTGCATTAAGCATGGAGCCTGCATTAAGCATGGAGCCTGCATTAAGCATGGGGAGCCGGCATTAAGCATGGGGAGCCTGCATTAAGCATGGGGAGCCTGCATTAAGCATGGAGAGCCGGCATTAAGCACGGGGAGCCTGCATTAAGCATGGGGAGTCTGCATTAAGCACGGAGCCTGCATTAAGCATGGGGAGCCTGCATTAAGCATGGAGCCTGCATTAAGCACGGGGAGCCTGCATTAAGCATGGAGAGCCTGCATTAAGCATGGGGAGCCTGCATTAAGCATGGAGAGCCTGCATTAAGCATGGGGAGCCTGCATTAAGCATGGAGAGCCTGCATTAAGCATGGGGAGCCTGCATTAAGCATGGGGAGCCGGCATTAAGTATGGAGCCTGCATTAAGCATGGAGAGCCTGCATTAAGCATGGGGAGCCTGCATTAAGCATGGAGAGCCTGCATTAAGCATGGAGAGCCTGCATTAAGCATGGAGCCTGCATTAAGCATGGAGCCTGCATTAAGCATGGGGAGCCGGCATTAAGCATGGAGCCTGCATTAAGCATGGGGAGCCTGCATTAAGCATGGAGAGCCTGCATTAAGCATGGGGAGCCTGCATTAAGCATGGAGAGCCTGCATTAAGCATGGAGAGCCTGCATTAAGCATGGGGAGCCTGCATTAAGCATGGAGAGCCTGCATTAAGCATGGGGAGCCTGCATTAAGCATGGAGAGCCTGCATTAAGCATGGGGAGCCTGCATTAAGCATGGGGAGCCTGCATTAAGCATGGGGAGCCTGCATTAAGCATGGGGAGCCTGCATTAAGCATGGAGAGCCTGCATTAAGCATGGAGAGCCTGCATTAAGCATGGGGAGCCTGCATTAAGCATGGAGAGCCGGCATTAAGCATGGGGAGCCTGCATTAAGCATGGGGAGCCTGCATTAAGCATGGGGAGCCTGCATTAAGCACGGAGAGCCTGCATTAAGCATGGGGAGCCTGCATTAAGCATGGAGAGCCGGCATTAAGCACGGGGAGCCTGCATTAAGCATGGGGAGCCTGCATTAAGCATGGAGCCTGCATTAAGCATGGGGAGCCTGCATTAAGCATGGAGCCTGCATTAAGCATGGGGAGCCTGCATTAAGCATGGAGCCTGCATTAAGCATGGACCCTGCATTAAGCATGGGGAGCCTGCATTAAGCATGGAGCCTGCATTAAGCATGGGGAGCCTGCATTAAGCATGGAGAGCCGGCATTAAGCATGGAGCCTGCATTAAGCATGGAGCCTGCATTAAGCACGGGGAGCCTGCATTAAGCATGGGGAGCCTGCATTAAGCATGGAGCCTGCATTAAGCATGGAGCCTGCATTAAGCATGGAGCCTGCATTAAGCATGGGGAGCCTGCATTAAGCATGGAGCCTGCATTAAGCATGGGGAGCCTGCATTAAGCATGGAGCCTGCATTAAGCATAGAGCCTGCATTAAGCATGGGGAGCCGGCATTAAGCACGGGGAGTCTGCATTAAGCATGGAGAGCCGGCATTAAGCATGGGGAGCCTGCATTAAGCATGGAGCCTGCATTAAGCATGGAGCCTGCATTAAGCATGGAGCCTGCATTAAGCATGGAGAGCCTGCATTAAGCATGGAGAGCCTGCATTAAGCATGGAGAGCCTGCATTAAGCATGGGGAGCCTGCATTAAGCATGGGGAGCCTGCATTAAGCATGGGGAGCCGGCATTAAGCACGGGGAGCCTGCATTAAGCATGGAGCCTGCATTAAGCATGGAGCCTGCATTAAGCATGGAGCCTGCATTAAGCACGGGGAGCCTGCATTAAGCATGGAGCCTGCATTAAGCATGGAGCCTGCATTAAGCATGGGGAGCCTGCATTAAGCATGGAGCCTGCATTAAGCATGGAGAGCCTGCATTAAGCATGGGGAGCCTGCATTAAGCATGGGGAGCCTGCATTAAGCATGGGGAGCCTGCATTAAGCATGGGGAGCCTGCATTAAGCATGGAGCCTGCATTAAGCATGGAGCCTGCATTAAGCATGGAGCCTGCATTAAGCATGGAGAGCCTGCATTAAGCACGGGGAGCCTGCATTAAGCATGGAGAGCCGGCATTAAGCATGGAGAGCCTGCATTAAGCATGGGGAGCCTGCATTAAGCATGGGGAGCCTGCATTAAGCATGGGGAGCCGGCATTAAGCACGGGGAGCCTGCATTAAGCATGGAGCCTGCATTAAGTACGGGGAGCCTGCATTAAGCATGGAGCCTGCATTAAGCACGGGGAGCCTGCATTAAGCATGGAGCCTGCATTAAGCATGGAGCCTGCATTAAGCATGGAGAGCCTGCATTAAGCATGGAGTCTGCATTAAGCATGGAGCTTGCATTAAGCATGGAGCCTGCATTAAGCACGGAGCCTGCATTAAGCATGGGGAGCCTGCATTAAGCATGGGGAGCCTGCATTAAGCATGGGGAGCCTGCATTAAGCATGGGGAGCCTGCATTAAGCATGGGGAGCCTGCATTAAGCATGGGTAGCCTGCATTAAGCATGGAGCCTGCATTAAGCATGGGGAGCCTGCATTAAGCATGGGGAGCCTGCATTAAGCATGGAGCCTGCATTAAGCATGGGGAGCCGGCATTAAGCATGGAGAGCCTGCATTAAGCATGGGGAGCCTGCATTAAGCATGGGGAGCCTGCATTAAGCATGGGGAGCCTGCATTAAGCATGGGGAGCCTGCATTAAGCATGGAGCCTGCATTAAGCATGGGGAGCCTGCATTAAGCATGGGGAGCCTGCATTAAGCATGGGGAGCCTGCATTAAGCATGGAGCCTGCATTAAGCACGGAGCCTGCATTAAGCATGGGGAGCCTGCATTAAGCATGGAGCCTGCATTAAGCATGGAGCCTGCATTAAGCATGGGGAGCCTGCATTAAGCATGGGGAGCCTGCATTAAGCATGGAGCCTGCATTAAGCATGGGGAGCCTGCATTAAGCATGGGGAGCCTGCATTAAGCATGGAGCCTGCATTAAGCATGGGGAGCCTGCATTAAGCACGGGGAGCCTGCATTAAGCATGGAGTCTGCATTAAGCATGGAGAGCCTGCATTAAGCATGGGGAGCCTGCATTAAGCATGGAGCCTGCATTAAGCATGGGGAGCCTGCATTAAGCATGGGGAGCCTGCATTAAGCATGGGGAGCCTGCATTAAGCACGGGGAGCCCGCATTAAGCAGGGGGAGCCTGCATTAAGCATGGGGAGCCTGCATTAAGCATGGGGAGCCTGCATTAAGCACGGGGAGCCCGCATTAAGCAGGGGGAGCCTTGCAGCACCTTCTCTTGCTGCCCATGGCTCCCTGTAATGCAGACTCTGCTCTGCTTCACAGGGTGGGGGCGGAGCTACACCTCTCAGACGGTTAGCTCCGCCCCCTCCCTGGATCTAACTTTGCAAGCAAAGGTAGGGGAGGGGGGAGAGAGGGGCAGGGGTTAGGGGGGGGAGAGACAGAACAGGGGTTAGGGGGGAGAGAGACAGAACAGGGGTTAGGGGGGAGACTGACAGACAGAACAGGGGTTAGGGGGGAGACTGACAGACAGAACAGGGGAGGGGGGAGAGAGACACAGAACAGGGGCAGGGGGGGGGAGAGACAGAACAGGGGTTAGGGGGGAGACAGACAGACAGAACAGGGGAGGGGGGAGACTGACAGACAGAACAGGGGCAGGGGGGGGGGAGAGACAGAACAGGGGTTAGGGGGGAGACAGACAGACAGAACAGGGGTTAGGGGGGAGACAGACAGACAGACAGACAGAACAGGGGCAGGGGGGGGAGAGATAGAACAGGGCTAGAGAGAGATAACTGGGGGAGAGAGACAGACAGAAGAGGGGCAGGGGGAAGAGACAGACAGAACAGGGGAGGGGGGAGAGAGACAGACAGAACAGGGGCAGGGGGGGGGAGAGACAGAACAGGGGCAGGGGGAAGAGACAGAACTGGGGGAGAGACAGAACAGGGGAGGGGTGAGAGAGAGAGACAGAACAGGAGGAGTGCGGGACAGAACAGGGGACGGGGGGGGGGGAGAGAGAGAGAGAGAGAGAGAGAGACAGACATTGCAAGGAAGAGGAAAGGGACAAACATGGGAAGGGAGAGAGACACATACATAGGGGGGTGAAAGAGACGGGGGGGGGGGGGGGGCGCCACGGGGGAAGCCCGCACAGGGCGCCGGAACACTTAAGGCCAGCCCTGTCTGTATTACACTCCCTGCCTCTGTGTTAGCATCCACACAATCTGCCTCTGTATTACACCCCCTGCCTCAGTATAACACTCCAAAAAACCTGCCTCTGTATTACACTCCCTGCCTCAGTATAACACTCCAAAAAACCTGCCTATGTATTACACTCCCTTCAGATGTTACCATCAACACAACCTTACTCTGTATTACACTTCCTGCCACTGTATTACACTCCCTACCGCTGTATTATACTCTCTGCCTCTGTATTACACTTCCTTGTCTCTGTGTTACCATCCACATTACCTGACTCTGTATTACACTCCCTGCCTCTGTATTACACTCCCTGCCTCTGTGTTACCATCCACATTACCTGACTCTGTATTATACTCCCTGCCTCTGTATTACACTCCCTGCCTCTGTGGTACCATCCACATTACCTGACTCTGTATTATACTCCCTGCCTCTGTATTACACTCCGTGCCTCTGTATTACACTCCCTGCCTCTGTGTTACCATCCACATTACCTTACTCTGTATTACACTCCCTGCCTCTGTATTACACTCCCTGCCTCTGTGTTACCATCCACATTACCTGCCTCTGTATTACACACCCTGCCTCTGTATTACACACCCTGCCTCTGTATTACACTCCCTGCCTCTGTATTACACTCCCTGCCTCTGTATTACACTCCCTGCCTCTGTGTTACCATCCACATTACCTGACTCTGTATTATACTCCCTGCCTCTGTATTACACTCCGTGCCTCTGTATTACACTCCCTGCCTCTGTGTTACCATCCACATTACCTTACTCTGTATTACACTCCATTCCTCTGTATTACACTCCCTGCCTCTGTGTTACCATCCACATTACCTGCCTCTGTATTACACACCCTGCCTCTGTATTACACACCCTGCCTCTGTATTACACTCCCTGCCTCTGTATTAGACTCCCTGCCTCTGTGTTACCATCCACATTACCTGACTCTGTATTATACTCCCTGCCTCTGTATTACACTCCCTGCCTCTGTGTTACCATCCACATTACCTGCCTCTGCATTACACTCCCTGCCTCTGCATTACACTCCCTGCCTCTGTATTACACTCCCAGCATCTGTGTTACCATCCACATTACCTGACTCTGTATTATACTCACTGCCTCTGTATTACACTCCCTGCCTCTGTGTTACCATCCACATTACCTGACTCTGTATTATACTCCCTGCCTCTGTATTACACTCCCTGCCTCTGTGTTACCATCCACATTACCTGACTCTGTATTATACTCTCTGCCTCTGTATTACACTCCCTGCCTCTGTGTTTCCATCCACATTACCTGACTCTGTATTATACACCCTGCCTCTGTATTACACACCCTGCCTCTGTATTACACTCCCTGCCTCTGTGTTACCATCCCCATTACCTGACTCTGTATTATACTCCCTGCCTCTGTATTACACTCCCTGCCTCTGTGTTACCATCCACATTACCTGACTCTGTATTATACTCCCTGCCTCTGTATTACACTCCCTGCCTCTGTATTACACTCCCAGCATCTGTGTTACCATCCACATTACCTGACTCTGTATTATACTCACTGCCTCTGTATTACACTCCCTGCCTCTGTGTTACCATCCACATTACCTGACTCTGTATTATACTCCCTGCCTCTGTGTTACCATCCACATTACCTGACTCTGTATTATACTCCCTGCCTCTGTTACCATCCACATTACCTGACTCTGTATTATACTCTCTGCCTCTGTATTACACTCCCTGCCTCTGTTACCATCCACATTACCTGACTCTGTATTATACTCCCTGCCTCTGTATTACACTCCCGTCCTCTGTGTTACCATCCACATTACCTGCCTCTGTATTACACTCCCTGCCTCTGTATTACACTCCCTGCCTCTGTATTACACTCCCTGCCTCTGTGTTACCATCCACATTACTTGACTCTGTATTATACTCCCTGCCTCTGTATTACACTCCCTGCCTCTGTGTTACCATCCACATTATCTTACTCTGTATTATACTCCCTGCCTCTGTATTATACTCCCTCCCTCTGTATTACACTCCCTGCCTCTGTATTACACTCCCTGCCTCTGTATTATACTCCCTGCCTCTGTATTACACTCCCTGCCTCTGTATTACACTCCCAGCCTCTGTGTTACCATCCACATTACCTGACTCTGTATTATACACCCTGCCTCTGTATTACACTCCCTACCTCTGTATTACACTCCCAGCCTCTGTGTTACCATCCACATTACTTGACTCTGTATTACACTCCCTGCCTCTGTGTTACCATCCACATTACCTGACTCTGTATTATACACCCTGCCTCTGTATTACACTCCCTACCTCTGTATTACACTCCCAGCCTCTGTGTTACCATCCACATTACCTGACTCTGTATTACACTCCCTGCCTCTGTGTTACCATCCACATTACCTGACTCTGTATTATACTCCCTGCCTCTGTATTACACTCCCAGCCTCTGTATTACACTCCCTGCCTCTCTATTACACTCCCTGCCTCTCTATTACACTCCCTGCCTCTGTATTACACTCCCAGACTCTGTAGTACACTCCCTGCCTCTCTATTACACTCCCTGCCTCTCTATTACACTCCCTGCCTCTGTATTACACTCCCTGCCTCTGTAGTACACTCCCTGCCTCTGTATTACACTCCCAGACTCTGTAGTACACTCCCTGCCTCTCTATTACACTCCCTGCCTCCCTGCCTCTGTAGTACACTCCCTGCCTCTGTAGTACACTCCCTGCCTCTGTAGTACACTCCCTGCCTCTCTATTACACTCCCTGCCTCTCTATTACACTCCCTGCCTCTGTAGTACACTCCCTGCCTCTGTTGTACACTCCCTGCCTCTGTAGTACACTCCCTGCCTCTGTAGTACACTCCCTGCCTCTGTATTACACTCCCTACCTCTGTAGTACACTCCCTGCCTCTGTATTACACTCCCTGTAACTTCCTCCTGATTTTATTCCCAACACATAATGTAAAAGTGCAGAGTCAGGTAGTGGGTCACATGGTTTGTATCACGCGTGTGGGTGAAGGTTACAAGGAAACCAGAGGAGCTGAATGTCCCATCCCAACACCCAAATAAACCTTCTGTGGAGTGACAGTGACACCCTGAGCAAGACACCCTCTAACAGCCCAACACCCTGCATACAGCAAGACACCCTCTAACAGCCCAACACCCTGCATACAGCTAGACACCCTCTAACAGCCCAACACACTGCATACAGCTAGACACCCTCTAACAGCCCAACACCCTGCATACAGCAAGACACCCACTAACAGCCCAACACCCTGCATACAGCAAGACACCCTCTAACAGCCCAACACCCTGCATACAGCAAGACACCCTCTAACAGCCCAACACCCTGCATACAGCAAGACACCCTCTAACAGCCCAACACACTGCATACAGCTAGACACCCTCTAACAGCCCAACACACTGCATACAGCTAGACACCCTCTAACAGCCCAACACCCTGCATACAGCAAGACACCCACTAACAGCCCAACATCCTGCATACAGCTAGACACCCTCTAACAGCCCAACACACTGCATACAGCAAGACACCCTCTAACAGCCCAACACACTGCATACAGCAAGACACCCTCTAACAGCCCAACACCCTGAGCAAGACACCCTCTAACAGCCCAACACACTGCATACAGCAAGACACCCTCTAACAGCCCAACACACTGCATACAGCAAGACACCCTCTAACAGACCAACACCCTGCATACAGCAAGACACCCTCTAACAGACCAACACACTGCATACAGCTAGACACCCTCTAACAGCCCAACACCCTGCATACAGCAAGACACCCACTAACAGCCCAACACACTGCATACAGCAAGACACCCACTAACAGCCCAACACACTGCATACAGCAAGACACCCACTAACAGCCCAACACCCTGCATACAGCAAGACACCCTCTAACAGCCCAACACACTGCATACAGCAAGACACCCACTAACAGCCCAACACCCTGCATACAGCAAGACACCCTCTAACAGCCCAACACACTGCATACAGCAAGACACCCTCTAACAGCCCAACACCCTGCATACAGCAAGACACCCTCTAACAGCCCAACACACTGCATACAGCAAGACACCCTCTAACAGCCCAACACCCTGCATACAGCAAGACACCCTCTAACAGCCCAACACCCTGCATACAGCAAGACACCCACTAACAGCCCAACACCCTGCATACAGCTAGACACCCTCTAACAGACCAACACCCTGCATACAGCAAGACACCCTCTAACAGCCCAACACACTGCATACAGCAAGACACCCTCTAACAGCCCAACACCCTGCATACAGCAAGACACCCTCTAACAGCCCAACACACTGCATACAGCAAGACACCCACTAACAGCCCAACACCCTGCATACAGCAAGACACCCTCTAACAGCCCAACACACTGCATACAGCAAGACACCCTCTAACAGCCCAACACCCTGCATACAGCAAGACACCCTCTAACAGCCCAACACACTGCATACAGCAAGACACCCACTAACAGCCCAACACCCTGCATACAGCTAGACACCCTCTAACAGACCAACACCCTGCATACAGCAAGACACCCTCTAACAGCCCAACACACTGCATACAGCAAGACACCCTCTAACAGCCCAACACACTGCATACAGCAAGACACCCACTAACAGCCCAACACCCTGCATACAGCTAGACACCCTCTAACAGACCAACACCCTGCATACAGCAAGACACCCTCTAACAGACCAACACCCTGCATACAGCAAGACACCCTCTAACAGCCCAACACACTGCATACAGCAAGACACCCACTAACAGCCCAACACCCTGCATACAGCTAGACACCCTCTAACAGACCAACACCCTGCATACAGCAAGACACCCTCTAACAGCCCAACACACTGCATACAGCAAGACACCCACTAACAGCCCAACACCCTGCATACAGCTAGACACCCTCTAACAGACCAACACCCTGCATACAGCTAGACACCCTCTAACAGCCCAACACACTGCATACAGCAAGACACCCTCTAACAGCCCAACACCCTGTGTACAGCAAGACACCCACTAACAGCCCAACACCCTGCATACAGCTAGACACCCACTAACAGTCCAACACCCTGTGTACAGCAAGACACCCAGTAACAGCCCAACACCCAGCATACAGCAAGACACCCACTAACAGCCCAACACCCTGCATACAGCAAGACACCCAACACCCCAACACCCTGTGTACAGCAAGACTCCCACTAACACCCCAACACACTGCATACAGCAAGACACCCACTAACAGCCCAACACACTGCATACAGCAAGACACCCTCTAACAGCCCAACACCCTGCATACAGCAAGACACCCTCTAACAGCCCAACACCCTGCATACAGCAAGACACCCTCTAACAGCCCAACACCCTGCATACAGCAAGACACCCTCTAACAGCCCAACACCATGCATACAGCAAGACACCCTCTAACAGCCCAACACCCTGTGTACAGCAAGACACCCACTAACAGCCCGACACCCTGCATACAGCTAGACACCCACTAACAGTCCAACACCCTGTGTACAGCAAGACACCCAGTAACAGCCCAACACCCAGCATACAGCAAGACACCCACTAACAGCCCAACACCCTGCATACAGCAAGACACCCAACACCCCAACACCCTGTGTACAGCAAGACTCCCACTAACACCCCAACACACTGCATACAGCAAGACACCCACTAACAGCCCAACACACTGCATACAGCAAGACACCCTCTAACAGCCCAACACCCTGCATACAGCAAGACACCCTCTAACAGCCCAACACCCTGCATACAGCAAGACACCCTCTAACAGCCCAACACCATGCATACAGCAAGACACCCTCTAACAGCCCAACACCATGCATACAGCAAGACACCCTCTAACAGCCCAACACCATGCATACAGCAAGACACCCTCTAACAGCCCAACACCCTGCATACAGCAAGACACCCACTAACAGCCCAACACCCTGCATACAGCAAGACAGAGGTGCAGAGTCAGATAACCTCTCATGCACAGCTGTACTAGACAGTCTATACACATAGCCCGGGACAGAGGTACAGAGTCAGATAACCTCTCATGCACAGCTGTACTAGACAGTCTGTACACATAGCCCAGGACAGAGGAGCAGAGTCAGATAACCTCTCATGCACGGCTGTACTAGACTGTCTATACACATAGCCCAGGACAGAGGTGCAGAGTCAGATAACCTCTCATGCACAGCTGTACTAGACAGTCTGTACACATAGCCCAGGACAGAGGTGCAGAGTCAGATAACCTCTCATGCACAGCTGTACTAGACAGTCTATACACATAGCCTAGGACAGAGGTGCAGAGTCAGATAACCTCTCATGCACGGCTGTACTAGACAGTCTAAACACATAGCCCGGGACAGAGGTGCAGAGTCAGATAACCTCTCATGCACGGCTGTACTAGACAGTCTATACACATAGCCCAGGACAGAGGTGCAGAGTCAGAAAACCTCTCATGCACAGCTGTACTAGACAGTCTATACACATAGCCCAGGACAGAGGTGCAGAGTCAGATAACCTCTCATGCACGGCTGTACTAGACAGTCTATACACATAGCCCAGGACAGAGGTGCAGAGTCAGATAACCTCTCATGCACAGCTGTACTAGACAGTCTATACACATAGCCCAGGACAGAGGTGCAGAGTCAGATAACCTCTCATGCACGGCTGTACTAGACAGTCTATACACATAGCCTGGGACAGAGGTGCAGAGTCAGATAACCTCTCATGCACGGCTGTACTAGACAGTCTATACACATAGCCTGGGACAGAGGTGCAGAGTCAGATAACCTCTCATGCACAGCTGTACTAGACAGTCTATACACATAGCCCAGGACAGAGGTGCAGAGTCAGATAACCTCTCATGCACAGCTGTACTAGACAGTCTGTACACATAGCCCGGGACAGAGGTGCAGAGTCAGATAACCTCTCATGCACAGCTGTACTAGACAGTCTATACACATAGCCCAGGACAGAGGTGCAGAGTCAGATAACCTCTCATGCACAGCTGTACTAGACAGTCTATACACATAGCCTGGGACAGAGGTGCAGAGTCAGATAACCTCTCATGCACAGCTGTACTAGACAGTCTATACACATAGCCTGGGACAGAGGTGCAGAGTCAGATAACCTCTCATGCACGGCTGTACTAGACAGTCTATACACATAGCCTGGGACAGAGGTGCAGAGTCAGATAACCTCTCATGCACGGCTGTACTAGACAGTCTATACACATAGCCCGGGACAGAGGTGCAGAGTCAGATAACCTCTCATGCACAGCTGTACTAGACAGTCTATACACATAGCCCAGGACAGAGGTGCAGAGTCAGATAACCTCTCATGCACAGCTGTACTAGACAGTCTGTATACATAGCCCGGGACAGAGGTGCAGAGTCAGATAAGCTCTCATGCACAGCTGTACTAGACAGTCTGTACACATAGTCTGGGACAGAGGTGCAGAGTCAGATAACCTCTCATGCACAGCTGTACTAGACAGTCTATACACATAGCCCAGGACAGAGGTGCAGAGTCAGATAACCTCTCATGCACGGCTGTACTAGACAGTCTATACACATAGCCTGGGACAGAGGTGCAGAGTCAGATAACCTCTCATGCACAGCTGTACTAGACAGTCTATACACATAGCCCAGGACAGAGGTGCAGAGTCAGATAACCTCTCATGCACAGCTGTACTAGACAGTCTATACACATAGCCCAGGACAGAGGTGCAGAGTCAGATAACCTCTCATGCACGGCTGTACTAGACAGTCTGTACACATAGCCCAGGACAGAGGAGCAGAGTCAGATAACCTCTCATGCACAGCTGTACTAGACAGTCTATACACATAGCCCAGGACAGAGGTGCAGAGTCAGATAACCTCTCATGCACAGCTGTACTAGACAGTCTATACACATAGCCCAGGACAGAGGTGCAGAGTCAGATAACCTCTCATGCACAGCTGTACTAGACAGTCTATACACATAGCCCAGGACAGAGGTGCAGAGTCAGATAACCTCTCATGCATGGCTGTACTAGACAGTCTATACACATAGCCCAGGACAGAGGAGCAGAGTCAGATAACCTCTCATGCACAGCTGTACTAGACAGTCTATACACATAACCCAGGACAGAGGTGCAGAGTCAGATAACCTCTCATGCACAGCTGTACTAGACAGTCTGTACACATAGCCTGGGACAGAGGTGCAGAGTCAGATAACCTCTCATGCACAGCTGTACTAGACAGTCTATACACATAGCCCAGGACAGAGGTGCAGAGTCAGATAACCTCTCATACACAGCTGTACTAGACAGTCTATACACATAGCCCAGGACAGAGGTGCAGAGTCAGATAACCTCTCATGCACAGCTGTACTAGACAGTCTATACACATAGCATGGGACAGAGGAGCAGAGTCAGATAACCTCTCATGCACGGCTGTACTAGACAGTCTATACACATAGCCCGGGACAGAGGTGCAGAGTCAGATAACCTCTCATGCACAGCTGTACTAGACAGTCTATACACATAGCCGGGACAGAGGTGCAGAGTCAGATAACCTCTCATGCACGGCTGTACTAGACAGTCTATACACATAGCCCGGGACAGAGGTGCAGAGTCAGATAACCTCTCATGCACGGCTGTACTAGACAGTCTATACACATAGCCTGGGACAGAGGTGCAGAGTCAGATAACCTCTCATGCACAGCTGTACTAGACAGTCTATACACATAGCCCGGGACAGAGGTGCAGAGTCAGATAACCTCTCATGCACGGCTGTACTAGACAGTCTATACACATAGCCTGGGACAGAGGTGCAGAGTCAGATAACCTCTCATGCACAGCTGTACTAGACAGTCTATACACATAGCCCAGGACAGAGGTGCAGAGTCAGATAACCTCTCATGTACAGCTGTACTAGACAGTCTATACACATAGCCTGGGACAGAGGTGCAGAGTCAGATAACCTCTCATGCACGGCTGTACTAGACAGTCTATACATATAGCCCAGGACAGAGGTGCAGAGTCAGATAACCTCTCATGCACAGCTGTACTAGACAGTCTATACACATAGCCCAGGACAGAGGTGCAGAGTCAGATAACCTCTCATGCACAGCTGTACTAGACAGTCTATACACATAGCCCAGGACAGAGGAGCAGAGTCAGATAACCTCTCATGCACAGCTGTACTAGACAGTCTATACACATAGCCCGGGACAGAGGTGCAGAGTCAGATAACCTCTCATTCACAGCTGTACTAGACAGTCTATACACATAGCCCAGGACAGAGGTGCAGAGTCAGATAACCTCTCATGCACAGCTGTACTAGACAGTCTATACACATAGCCCAGGACAGAGGAGCAGAGTCAGATAACCTCTCATGCACAGCTGTACTAGACAGTCTATACACATAGCCCGGGACAGAGGTGCAGAGTCAGATAACCTCTCATTCACAGCTGTACTAGACAGTCTGTACACATAGCCCAGGACAGAGGTGCAGAGTCAGATAACCTCTCATGCACAGCTGTACTAGACAGTCTATACACATAGCCCAGGACAGAGGTGCAGAGTCAGATAACCTCTCATGCACAGCTGTACTAGACAGTCTATACACATAGCCCAGGACAGAGGCGCAGAGTCAGATAACCTCTCATGCACAGCTGTACTAGACAGTCTATACACATAGCCTGGGACAGAGGTGCAGAGTCAGATAACCTCTCATACACAGCTGTACTAGACAGTCTATACACATAGCCCAGGACAGAGGTGCAGAGTCAGATAACCTCTCATGTACGGCTGTACTAGACAGTCTATACACATAGCATGGGACAGAGGAGCAGAGTCAGATAACCTCTCATGCACGGCTGTACTAGACAGTCTATACACATAGCCCAGGACAGAGGTGCAGAGTCAGATAACCTCTCATGCACAGCTGTACTAGACAGTCTGTACACATAGCCTGGGACAGAGGTGCAGAGTCAGATAACCTCTCATGCACAGCTGTACTAGACAGTCTATACACATAGCCCAGGACAGAGGTGCAGAGTCAGATAACCTCTCATGCACAGCTGTACTAGACAGTCTTTACACATAGCACGGGACAGAGGTGCAGAGTCAGATAACCTCTCATGCACAGCTGTACTAGACAGTCTATACACATAGCCCAGGACAGAGGGGCAGAGTCAGATAACCTCTCATGCACGGCTGTACTAGACAGTCTATACACATAGCCCAGGACAGAGGTGCAGAGTCAGATAACCTCTCATGCACGGCTGTACTAGACAGTCTATACACATAGCCTGGGACAGAGGTGCAGAGTCAGATAACCTCTCATGCACAGCTGTACTAGACAGTCTATACACATAGCCCAGGACAGAGGTGCAGAGTCAGATAACCTCTCATGCACAGCTGTACTAGACAGTCTTTACACATAGCACGGGACAGAGGTGCAGAGTCAGATAACCTCTCATGCACAGCTGTACTAGACAGTCTATACGCATAGCCTGGGACAGAGGTGCAGAGTCAGATAACCTCTCATGCACAGCTGTACTAGACAGTCTATACGCATAGCCTGGGACAGAGGTGCAGAGTCAGATAACCTCTCATGCACAGCTGTACTAGACAGTCTATACACATAGCCTGGGACAGAGGTGCAGAGTCAGATAACCTCTCATGCACGGCTGTACTAGACAGTCTATACACATAGCCCAGGACAGAGGTGCAGAGTCAGATAACCTCTCATGCACAGCTGTACTAGACAGTCTTTACACATAGCACGGGACAGAGGTGCAGAGTCAGATAACCTCTCATGCACAGCTGTACTAGACAGTCTATACGCATAGCCTGGGACAGAGGTGCAGAGTCAGATAACCTCTCATGCACAGCTGTACTAGACAGTCTATACACATAGCCTGGGACAGAGGTGCAGAGTCAGATAACCTCTCATGCACAGCTGTACTAGACAGTCTATACACATAGCATGGGACAGAGGAGCAGAGTCAGATAACCTCTCATGCACAGCTGTACTAGACAGTCTGTACACATAGCCTGGGACAGAGGTGCAGAGTCAGATAACCTCTCATGCACAGCTGAACTAGACAGTCTGTACACATAGCCTGGGACAGAGGTGCAGAGTCAGATAACCTCTCATGCACAGCTGTACTAGACAGTCTGTACACATAGCCTGGGACAGAGGTGCAGAGTCAGATAACCTCTCATGCACAGCTGTACTAGACAGTCTATACACATAGCCCAGGACAGAGGAGCAGAGTCAGATAACCTCTCATGCACAGCTGTACTAGACAGTCTTTACACATAGCCTGGGACAGAGGTGCAGAGTCAGATAACCTCTCATGCACAGCTGTACTAGACAGTCTGTACACATAGCCTGGGACAGAGGGGCAGAGTCAGATAACCTCTCATGCACAGCTGTACTAGACAGTCTATACACATAGCCTGGGACAGAGGTGCAGAGTCAGATAACCTCTCATGCACAGCTGTACTAGACAGTCTGTACATATAGCCCGGGACAGAGGTGCAGAGTCAGATAACCTCTCATGCACAGCTGTACTAGACAGTCTGTACACATAGCCCAGGACAGAGGAGCAGAGTCAGATAACCTCTCATGCACGGCTGTACTAGACAGTCTGTACACATAGCATGGGACAGAGGTGCAGAGTCAGATAACCTCTCATACACAGCTGTACTAGACAGTCTATACACATAGCCCAGGACAGAGGTGCAGAGTCAGATAACCTCTCATGCACAGCTGTACTAGACAGTCTATACACATAGCCCAGGACAGAGGGGCAGAGTCAGATAACCTCTCATGCACAGCTGTACTAGACAGTCTATACACATAGCCCGGGACAGAGGTGCAGAGTCAGATAACCTCTCATGCACGGCTGTACTAGACAGTCTATACACATAGCCCAGGACAGAGGTGCAGAGTCAGATAACCTCTCATGCACGGCTGTACTAGACAGTCTATACACATAGCCCGGGACAGAGGAGCAGAGTCAGATAACCTCTCATGCACAGCTGTACTAGACAGTCTATACACATAGCCTGGGACAGAGGTGCAGAGTCAGATAACCTCTCATGCACAGCTGTACTAGACAGTCTGTACACATAGCCCAGGACAGAGGTGCAGAGTTAGATAACCTCTCATGCACAGCTGTACTAGACAGTCTATACACATAGCCCGGGACAGAGGTGCAGAGTCAGATAACCTCTCATGCACAGCTGTACTAGACAGTCTATACACATAGCCTGGGACAGAGGTGCAGAGTCAGATAACCTCTCATGCACAGCTGTACTAGACAGTCTATACACATAGCCCAGGACAGAGGTGCAGAGTCAGATAACCTCTCATGCACAGCTGTACTAGACAGTCTATACACATAGCCCAGGACAGAGGTGCAGAGTCAGATAACCTCTCATGCATGGCTGTACTAGACAGTCTATACACATAGCCCAGGACAGAGGTGCAGAGTCAGATAACCTCTCATGCACAGCTGTACTAGACAGTCTATACACATAGCCTGGGACAGAGGTGCAGAGTCAGATAACCTCTCATGCACGGCTGTACTAGACAGTCTGTACACATAGCCAGGGACAGAGGTGCAGAGTCAGATAACCTCTCATGCACAGCTGTACTAGACAGTCTATACACATAGCCTGGGACAGAGGAGCAGAGTCAGATAACCTCTCATGCACAGCTGTACTAGACAGTCTTTACACATAGCCTGGGACAGAGGAGCAGAGTCAGATAACCTCTCATGCACGGCTGTACTAGACAGTCTATAAACATAGCCTGGGACAGAGGTGCAGAGTCAGATAACCTCTCATGCACAGCTGTACTAGACAGTCTGTACACATAGCCCGGGACAGAGGTGCAGAGTCAGATAACCTCTCATGCACAGCTGTACTAGACAGTCTATACACATAGCCCAGGACAGAGGTGCAGAGTCAGATAACCTCTCATGCACAGCTGTACTAGACAGTCTATACACATAGCCTGGGACAGAGGTGCAGAGTCAGATAACCTCTCATGCACGGCTGTACTAGACAGTCTGTACACATAGCCAGGGACAGAGGTGCAGAGTCAGATAACCTCTCATGCACAGCTGTACTAGACAGTCTATACACATAGCCCGGGACAGAGGTGCAGAGTCAGATAACCTCTCATGCACAGCTGTACTAGACAGTCTTTACACATAGCACGGGACAGAGGTGCAGAGTCAGATAACCTCTCATGCACGGCTGTACTAGACAGTCTATACACATAGCCTGGGACAGAGGTGCAGAGTCAGATAACCTCTCATGCATAGCTGTACTAGACAGTCTATACACATAGCCTGGGACAGAGGGGCAGAGTCAGATAACCTCTCATGCACGGCTGTACTAGACAGTCTGTACACATAGCCCAGGACAGAGGTGCAGAGTCAGATAACCTCTCATGCACGGCTGTACTAGACAGTCTATCCACATAGCCCGGGACAGAGGTGCAGAGTCAGATAACCTCTCATGCACAGCTGTACTAGACAGTCTGTACACATAGCCCGGGACAGAGGTGCAGAGTCAGATAACCTCTCATGCACGGCTGTACTAGACAGTCTATACACATAGCCCAGGACAGAGGTGCAGAGTCAGATAACCTCTCATGCACAGCTGTACTAGACAGTCTATACACATAGCCCGGGACAGAGGAGCAGAGTCAGATAACCTCACATGCACAGCTGTACTAGACAGTCTGTACACATAGCCCGGGACAGAGGTGCAGAGTCAGATAACCTCTCATGCACAGCTGTACTAGACAGTCTATACACATAGCCCGGGACAGAGGTGCAGAGTCAGATAACCTCTCATGCACAGCTGTACTAGACAGTCTATACACATTGCCTGGGACAGAGGTGCAGAGTCAGATAACCTCTCATGCACAGCTGTACTAGACAGTCTATACACATAGCCCGGGACAGAGGTGCAGAGTCAGATAACCTCTCATGCACAGCTGTACTAGACAGTCTATACACATAGCCCGGGACAGAGGTGCAGAGTCAGATAACCTCTCATGCACAGCTGTACTAGACAGTCTATACACATAGCCCAGGACAGAGGTGCAAAGTCAGATAACCTCTCATGCACGGCTGTACTAGACAGTCTATACACATAGCATGGGACAGAGGTACAGAGTCAGATAACCTCTCATGCACAGCTGTACTAGACAGTCTATACACATAGCCTGGGACAGAGGTGCAGAGTCAGATAACCTCTCATGCACAGCTGTACTAGACAGTCTATACACATAGCCCAGGACAGAGGTGCAGAGTCAGATAACCTCTCATGCACAGCTGTACTAGACAGTCTATACACATAGCCCAGGACAGAGGTGCAGAGTCAGATAACCTCTCATGCACAGCTGTACTAGACAGTCTATACACATAGCCCAGGACAGAGGTGCAGAGTCAGATAACCTCTCATGCACAGCTGTACTAGACAGTCTATACACATAGCCCAGGACGGAGGTGCAGAGTCAGATAACCTCTCATGCACAGCTGTACTAGACAGTCTATACACATAGCCTAGGACAGAGGTGCAGAGTCAGATAACCTCTCATGCACGGCTGTACTAGACAGTCTATACACATAGCCTAGGACAGAGGTGCAGAGTCAGATAACATCTCATGCACGGCTGTACTAGACAGTCTATACACATAGCCCAGGACAGAGGTGCAGAGTCAGATAACATCTCATGCACGGCTGTACTAGACAGTCTATACACATAGCCCAGGACAGAGGTGCAGAGTCAGATAACCTCTCATGCACAGCTGTACTAGACAGTCTATACACATAGCCTGGGACAGAGGTGCAGAGTCAGATAACCTCTCATGCACAGCTGTACTAGACAGTCTGTACACATAGCTCGGGACAGAGGTGCAGAGTCAGATAACCTCTCATGCACAGCTGTACTAGACAGTCTATACACATAGCCTGGGACAGAGGTGCAGAGTCAGATAACATCTCATGCACGGCTGTACTAGACAGTCTATACACATAGCCCAGGACAGAGGTGCAGAGTCAGATAACCTCTCATGCACAGCTGTACTAGACAGTCTATACACATAGCCCAGGACAGAGGTGCAGAGTCAGATAACCTCTCATGCACTGCTGTACTAGACAGTCTGTACACATAGCCCAGGACAGAGGTGCAGAGTCAGATAACCTCTCATGCACAGCTGTACTAGACAGTCTATACACATAGCCCAGGACAGAGGTGCAGAGTCAGATAACCTCTCATGCACGGCTGTACTAGACAGTCTATACACATAGCCTAGGACAGAGGTGCAGAGTCAGATAACATCTCATGCACGGCTGTACTAGACAGTCTATACACATAGCCCAGGACAGAGGTGCAGAGTCAGATAACCTCTCATGCACAGCTGTACTAGACAGTCTATACACATAGCCCAGGACAGAGGTGCAGAGTCAGATAACCTCTCATGTACAGCTGTACTAGACAGTCTATACACATAGCCCGGGACAGAGGTGCAGAGTCAGATAACCTCTCATGCACAGCTGTACTAGACAGTCTGTACACATAGCCCGGGACAGAGGTGCAGAGTCAGATAACCTCTCATGCACAGCTGTACTAGACAGTCTATACACATAGCCCAGGACAGAGGTGCAGAGTCAGATAACCTCTCATGCACAGCTGTACTAGACAGTCTGTACACATAGCCTGGGACAGAGGTGCAGAGTCAGATAACCTCTCATGCACGGCTGTACTAGACAGTCTATACACATAGCCCGGGACAGAGGTGCAGAGTCAGATAACCTCTCATGCACGGCTGTACTAGACAGTCTATACACATAGCCCAGGACAGAGGTGCAGAGTCAGATAACCTCTCATGCACAGCTGTACTAGACAGTCTGTACACATTGCCCGGGACAGAGGTGCAGAGTCAGATAACCTCTCATGCACAGCTGTACTAGACAGTCTATACACATAGCCCGGGACAGAGGTGCAGAGTCAGATAACCTCTCATGCACAGCTGTACTAGACAGTCTATACACATAGCCCAGGACAGAGGTGCAGAGTCAGATAACCTCTCATCCACAGCTGTACTAGACAGTCTATACACATAGCCCAGGACAGAGGTGCAGAGTCAGATAACCTCTCATGCACAGCTGTACTAGACAGTCTATACACATACCCTGGGACAGAGGTGCAGAGTCAGATAACCTCTCATGCACAGCTGTACTAGACAGTCTATACACATAGCCCAGGACAGAGGTGCAGAGTCAGATAACCTCTCATGCACGGCTGTACTAGACAGTCTATACAGCCTCTCATGCACACATACACACACACACACACTATCTTGCACGCACACGCTGCTGGTGTCAGCTGACAGTCACATGACTGATACTAACACCAGGAAAGAGACAAAGACAGAAAGGTTGAGGCTGAGAGCAGAGACGCCCGGGACAGAGAGAGAGAGAGACCAGAATACAGAGTGATTCCACCAGCAATGCCTGCCAGGTGATCTCAATATATACACCCCTCTCACTCACTGACTGACACTCACTGACTGACACTCCACTCACTGACTGACACTCCACTCACTGACTGACACTCCACTCACTGACTGACACTCACTGACACTCCACTCACTGACTGACACTCACTGACACTCCACTCAGTAACACACAGTCACTGACTGACACTCCAATCACTGACACTCCAATCACTGACACTCCAATCACTGACACTCCACTCACTGACACTCCACTCACTGACAATCACTGACTGACTCCACTCAGTAACACACAGTCACTGACTGACACTCCACTCACTGACACTCCACTCACTGACTGACTCCCCTCACTGACTGACTCCCCTCACTGACTGACTCCCCTCACTGACTGACACTCCCCTCACTGACTGACTCCCCTCACTGACTGACTCCCCTCACTGACTGACTCCCCTCACTGACTGACACTCCCCTCACTGACTGACTCCCCTCACTGACTGACTCCCCTCACTGACTGACTCCCCTCACTGACTGACACTCCCCTCACTGACTGACTCCCCTCACTGACTGACTCCCCTCACTGACTGACTCCCCTCACTGACACTCCACTGACTGACACTCACTGACTGACTCCACTCAGTAACACACAGTCACTGACTGACACTCCACTCACTGACACTCCACTCACTGACTGACTCCACTCACTGACTGACTCCACTCACTGACTGACTCCCCTCACTGACTGACTCCCCTCACTGACTGACTCCCCTCACTGACTGACACTCCCCTCACTGACACTCCCCTCACTGACACTCCCCTCACTGACTGACTCCCCTCACTGACTGACACTCCACTCACTGACTGACACTCCACTCACTGACTGACACTCCACTCACTGACTGACACTCCACTCACTGACTGACTCCACTCACTGACTGACTCCACTCAGTAACACACAGTCACTGACTGACACTCCCCTCACTGACACTCCCCTCACTGACTGACTCCCCTCACTGACTGACTCCCCTCACTGACTGACACTCCCCTCACTGACTGACTCCCCTCACTGACTGACACTCCCCTCACTGACTGACTCCCCTCACTGACTGACACTCCCCTCACTGACTGACACTCCCCTCACTGACTGACACTCCACTCACTGACTGACACTCCACTCACCGACACTCCACTCACCGACACTCCACTCACTGACTGACACTCCACTCAGTAACACACAGTCACTGACTGACACTCCGCTCAGTAACACACAGTCACTGACTGACACTCCACTCACCAACTCTTACTAACTGACACTCCGCTCAGTAACTCTCACTGACTGACACTCCGCTCAGTAACTCTCACTGACTGACACTCCGCTCAGTAACTCTCACTGACTGACACTCCGCTCAGTAACTCTCACTGACCGACACTCCGCTCAGTAACTCTCACTGACCGACACTCCGCTCAGTAACTCTCACTGACTGACACTCCGCTCAGTAACTCTCACTGACTGACACTCCGCTCAGTAACACTCACTGACTGACACTCCGCTCAGTAACTCTCACTGACTGACACTCCGCTCAGTAACTCTCACTGACTGACACTCCGCTCAGTAACTCTTACTAACTGACACTCCGCTCAGTAACTCTCACTGACTGACACTCCGCTCAGTAACTCTCACTGACTGACACTCCGCTCAGTAACTCTTACTAACTGACACTCCGCTCAGTAACTCTCACTGACTGACACTCCGCTCAGTAACTCTCACTGACTGACACTCCGCTCAGTAACTCTCACTGACTGACACTCCGCTCAGTAACTCTCACTGACTGACACTCCGCTCAGTAACTCTCACTGACTGACACTCCGCTCAGTAACTCTCACTGACTGACACTCCGCTCAGTAACTCTCACTGACTGACACTCCGCTCAGTAACTCTCACTGACTGACACTCCGCTCAGTAACACTCACTGACTGACACTCCGCTCAGTAACTCTCACTGACTGACACTCCGCTCAGTAACTCTCACTGACTGACACTCCGCTCAGTAACTCTCACTGACTGACACTCCGCTCAGTAACTCTCACTGACTGACACTCCGCTCAGTAACTCTTACTAACTGACACTCCGCTCAGTAACTCTCACTGACTGACACTCCGCTCAGTAACTCTCACTGACTGACACTCCGCTCAGTAACTCTTACTAACTGACACTCCGCTCAGTAACTCTCACTGACTGACACTCCGCTCAGTAACTCTCACTGACTGACACTCCGCTCAGTAACTCTCACTGACTGACACTCCGCTCAGTAACTCTCACTGACTGACACTCCGCTCAGTAACTCTCACTGACTGACACTCCGCTCAGTAACTCTCACTGACTGACACTCCGCTCAGTAACTCTCACTGACTGACACTCCGCTCAGTAACTCTCACTGACTGACACTCCGCTCAGTAACACTCACTGACTGACACTCCGCTCAGTAACTCTCACTGACTGACACTCCGCTCAGTAACTCTCACTGACTGACACTCCGCTCAGTAACTCTCACTGACTGACACTCCGCTCAGTAACTCTCACTGACTGACACTCCGCTCAGTAACTCTTACTAACTGACACTCCGCTCAGTAACTCTCACTGACTGACACTCCGCTCAGTAACTCTCACTGACTGACACTCCGCTCAGTAACTCTCACTGACTGACACTCCGCTCAGTAACTCTCACTGACTGACACTCCGCTCAGTAACTCTCACTGACTGACACTCCGCTCAGTAACTCTCACTGACTGACACTCCGCTCAGTAACTCTCACTGACTGACACTCCGCTCAGTAACTCTCACTGACTGACACTCCGCTCAGTAACTCTCACTGACTGACACTCCGCTCAGTAACTCTCACTGACTGACACTCCGCTCAGTAACACTTACTGACTGACACTCCGCTCAGTAACACTTACTGACTGACACTCCGCTCAGTAACTCTCACTGACTGACACTCCGCTCAGTAACTCTCACTGACTGACACTCCGCTCAGTAACTCTCACTGACTGACACTCCACTCAGTAACTCTCACTGACTGACACTCCGCTCAGTAACACTCACTGACTGACACTCCGCTCAGTAACTCTCACTGACTGACACTCCGCTCAGTAACACTCACTGACTGACACTCCGCTCAGTAACTCTCACTGACTGACACTCCGCTCAGTAACTCTCACTGACTGACACTCCGCTCAGTAACTCTCACTGACTGACACTCCGCTCAGTCAGAACAGGGGGAGGGGGAGAGAGAGACAGAACAGGGGGAGGGGGAGAGAGAGACAGAACAGGGGGAGGGGGAGACAGAACACGGGGAGAGATAGACAGAACAGGGGGAGGGGGGATAGAGACAGAAAAGGGGGATGGGGAAAGAGAGACAGAACAGGGGGAGAGAGAGACAGAACAGAGGGAGGGGGAGAGAGAGACAGACATGGCAAGGAAGAGGAAAGGGACACATACATAGGGAGGTGAAAGAGACGGGGGGCCACGGGGGAAGCCCGCACAGGGCACTGGAACACTTAATGCCGGCCCTGCACCTGGCTGTCAGATGAACTTTGTTTCATGTTATATGAATTATTAGAAAGCTTTGGGAATCATGGTCATAATATACATCCAGTCATTGCTGGGCAGGAGCAGTTTCATAGAATTAGCCCCTCTATTAGCAGCATATTTTCCACTCGGCTTTTAGCACCATTTCTTTATATTAATACGATTGACAAAGCACAATCACATCTCTAGAAAATGATGGATTTAGTGCTGCAGAATCCGATGCACCCATTCCAGGACTTGATCTTACTGACCAACGGATGTACCAATAATCACAAAAAATTCCATCAATATTTCATATCCGGAGATTTTGACGTCTTGATCCATCTTCAAATACTGAAAGTTTTTGTTCCATAATATCTACCTTGTTTTCGAAATGTTCTGTTTTTTTATTTATTTAGACTATGTCATGGTTTTTCTTCCATTTTTACAATGTTTGTTCCCATTGCTAGAATATTCTCTCTGATGACTTTAGAGTTTGCTTGAATCTCTATCTTAATTTGATCTAACTGTCACGGAAGCCATGTGAATGTAACTGCTGTTGTGTTCATGTTGTGTACACTGTATAATTGTGCTTTCCTGTGTGATTGGTTAGCTCTCCAGCGGTGCCATGTTTTAAACGGATTGACTCTGTCTGGTACTTAGGGTCTACATTCGTGGACTGTATTGTGGGAGTCCCAGGACATGGACTGATGCAGGTACCCAGTCGGGGTACCAAGGAGTCACATTTGGTGGCAGAGGTGGTATAGTACACATGCCTATGGAACATCCATACCACCACCCGGTCCTGGAAGACGAACATCCTCCAGACACTATCCAGGACTGCGTGAGAGATCGGCAGCCTTTAATTGTAGACCAAGCCGTTGTGCTGGCCAATCAATATTTGGATACCCGCAAGACTGTCGTCCCCCGATGCACTCTAACACCGCCGGTCGTCCGGGGCCTTGGATTATTCCGACCCAGGCCAACTGCTCCTGCACCCACCTGTCTACTACCCCCTGGGAACACCTGGAGGTCTAGCATCCAATGTTATGAATGTAATCAGATTGGGCATACAAGGAGAGATTCCCCCTGAAATGTCACAGCCCTGCAAGGAGCTTGGAACCAGCAGGCCACTGGTCCTCTCTGGGCGGCTGCTCACTATGTAGAATCAGAAACCCCGCTGCATAGTGGAGCCTGGTGTATGGAGGATTTTGGAGTGCTCCACGAGGCCAACCCCGTACAAGCTGCAGCCAAGGACAACTGGCTTCACCACCGTCAGGACGTGTGGGTAAAGGGACGACCAGCCAATGGGCTCCGAGACAGTGGAGCCACCATCACCTTGGCCCAGCCGAAACATTTGACCCCAACGGAGCACACTAGACAGTCTACTGCTATCCAGATGGCGGGCGTATCTGTCATGCGAATACCCACCGCCCAGATCCACCTCAACTGGGGTACTGGAGCTAAGAGAGTGGAAGTAGGAGTTATGTTTAACCTTCCAGCTGACGTCCTACTAGGGAATGATTTACCTTCTTGTTTTTATCAGAGCCCACCACAGAAGCCTGTGCGTTCACCACCCGGCGTCAAGCCTGTCTAGCGGAGGATTCACCTGAGGATGGAGACCTGATAAGCACCCCCCTGACTGAATAACCCCTGGCCTCTGACGAGACCCAACAGGACCTGACACTAGCAGGTTACTGGGAGCGGGCAGGGGCAGACCCAGGAGGGTTAGATGGGGATCACATAGAATGCGATCCCGCAGAAATATAGGAAGGACTTGCTCAAAATCAGTCATGATATTCTCCTAGCTAGCCATCTAGGAGTGACCCGTACCCATCAAAAACTCATGTGCTTGCATTTCTAGGGACAGACGGTTATTACTGAAACTTTCTACCTTACTATAGTACCTTGGCCAAGCCCCTGAGCGACCTAACTCAAAAAAATATTACCCAACAAGTCTTATGGTTTCCGGAGTCTGAATATACATTCCAGAGCCTCAAACAAGCTCTGATCTCCGCTCTGGTCCTCACAGCCCCTGACCCCACTTAACGCTTCTGTATTCGCACAGACGCTTCGATGTTTGGACTGGGAGCTGTGCTCAGCCAAGAAGGACCCGATGGCTGCAATCACCCCATCGCCTACATCAGTAGAAAGCTGCTGTAGAAAAAGAATGTTTGGCGCTGGGGTGGGCTCTTAAAAAGCTGCAGCCATACTTGTACTTACTATCATTTACCGTCCTCATGGACCACAACCCCAATTTGGCTCAAATGGGTTGCAGGCGATAGCAGCCGTCTACTGCCATGGAGTTTAGACCTAAAACCCTACAACTTCACAGTGCAATACAGACCTGGGAAATAAAACGGCAATCAGACGGGCTGTCTAGACAAATTGATTTAGATCCATAACTAGATCCGTGTGGGTCTGACTGATTATGGGTCAAGGGGGAGCTGTTTCACATAAGCCCCATGAATTTAACTGCTGTTAATGTTGTGTGCTCTGTATAGCATCTCAGCTCTTTCCACCAGCAATATCATTGGGAGAGCAGACACTCTCTTACTTGAAGCAGGCTCATGCTGTTGCAACTTACTCTTGTCTTCCAGAGTAAGGGATATGTGGTGACCCTACTTGGAAAGTATTTATGAGACATACAGTGCTTTTCAAACATATTAACCCCCCCCCCTTCACTTTTTACCTATTTTGTTACATAACAGCCTTAAGTTCAATGTTTTATTAACCCCTTAAGGACAGAGCCTTTGAAACATTTTTGTCCTTTCTGGACAATGCCTATTTTAACATTTCTGTGCTGTTTGTGTTTAGCAGTAATTTTCTTCTTTGTCATTTGCTGTACCCACACATATTATATATTGTTTTTATCGGGACAAGAAGGGCTTTCTATGGATGCCATCTTTTTGATCATATCTTATCATATTATTAAAAAAAAAAAAAAAATATGGTAAAAAAAAAAAAACTTCTCCTCATCGACAATAGCGAACGAAAAAACATGCTAAATAGATTCTACTATTTCTCCTGAGTACAGGGATACCACCCATGCATAGGTTTGTTGGGTTGTTTGGGGGCTAAAATGCCAAATTTGTGAGGTGCAGTTTTTTGTTTTCCAACTTGAAATTTTTACATGCAGACAGCCTGCACCCATGTCCCATTTGGGACATATTTGAAGCCAGCTAGTGTATTTTACCCCATCAACCCATATATTTTTTAAAAGAAGACACCTTAGGCTATCTCAAATGGTGGTATTTTTACACTTTCCATGCACTAATTCTACCACCAGCCTTTGTCAAACTTTGTGGTAGTAATTTTTTTGTGTTTTTTTTCCACAAACCTTGTACTTCAGACATGAATTCACAGATTTTGGTATGTGTCACTGCCAAATAACACCCTAATAAGTGTTCAGCAACATCTCTTGAGTACAGGGATACCACCCATGCATAGGTTTGTTGGGTTGTTTGGGGGGTAAAAGGCCAAATTTGGTAGGTGCAGTTTTTGGTTTTCCAAATTAAAATTTTGACATGCAGACCGCCTGCACTCATGTCCCATTTGGGACATATTTGAAACCAGCCAGTTTATTTTACCCCATCAACCCATATATTTTTTAAAAGAAGACACCTTAGGCTATCTCAAATGGTGGTATTTTTACACTTTCCATGCACTAATTCTACCACCAGCCTTTGTCAAAGTTTGTGGTAGTAATTTTTGTGTGGTTTTTTTTCACAAATATTGTATTTTAGACATAAATTCACAGATTTTGGTATGTGTCACTGCCAAACAATAACCCAATATGTGTTCAACAACATATCCTGAGTACAGGGATACCACCCATGCATAGGTTTGTTGGGTTGTTTGGGGGCTAAAGGGCCACATTGTGAAGGTGCGCATTTTCAACTTGGAATATTGACGTGTAGTCAGCCTGAGCCCATCTTTCATTTGGGACTTTTTTTTAAGTAGGACAGTGTATTTTACCCCAAAAAGTATATATTTTGTAAAAGTAGACACCCTAGGCTATTTTAAATGGTGTTATTTTAACACTTTCCATGCACCAATTCTGCCACCAGCCTTTGTCAAAGTTTGTGGTAGTCATTTTATTGTGTATTTTTTCCCACATACATTGCACTTTAGACACAAATTCACATATTTCGGTATGTGTCACTGACAAACAATACCACAATATATGTTCAGCAACATCTCCCGAGCACAGGGATACCACCCATGCATAGCTTTGTCAGCTTTGTTAGGGGTTGAAAGGCTACATTTGAGAGGTGCGCTTTTTGATTTTCAAACTTGGAATTTGAACATGTAGAGCAAGGAAGGGGTTAATAGCTCTTATAAGAGCCTTTGTAGTACTGTACAAAAAAATTAACCCCTAAAAATGCACAGACAAGAAAAAAATTTCTGCTGTGCAGTGATCAGTGGCAGGGAAGGAGTTAATACACTACACTATACAAAAGGTATGGCTTTTATAAAAGCCCTTGGGACTCACAATTTATTAACATTTTATTTAATTTATTACAATTTAAAAATTATGTTATACAGATCTGTCTCTTTCCCTCACTAAAACTCAAGTGAGGAGAGGGAGGCAGATCCATATGGGTCAGAACAATATTTACGAACCAGACGAATGGTGATGCTCATCTGAGAAATCACCAAACCACCTTTGCCACTGATCGGCTGTTACTGATCGCTATACACGCGTTCAGACAGCTTCAAAAGGAATACACGTAATCCCCTAGTGGGTATAATTAACCCCTAGTGAGTCTGACAAAAAAAATGCTGATAGCAAAAAAAAATCCTTCGGCGACTAGATTGCTCCATATGCGCTGCTTAGGCAGTGACCATATGCACTGCTTAGGCAGTGACCATATGTGCTGCTTAGGAAGTGATATACGGCAAGGAAGGGGTTAATAGCTCTTAAAAGAGCCTTTGATATACTGTAATAAATCAAAGTAAAAAAAAATAACCCCTAAAAAAATGCACAGACAGCAAAAAATGTGCTGCTGTGTAAGATCACTGCGTACACAGCGAACAATTGCAGGGAAGGGGTTAAATACTGGAAACGGCTTTTATAAAAGCCTTTGGGTCTCAATTCTATTAAATATATTATAATTAAAAACTTACATTATACAGCTCTGTCTCCCTCACTAAAACTCAAGTGAGAGGGAGGCAGATCTACACGGGTCAGATCAAATATTTACACATATTGATCTAACCAGACGAATGGTGATGCTCATCTGAGCGAACGCCAACCCACCATTGTCACTTATCAGCTGTTACTGATCGCTATACATGCGCTCAGACAGCTAAAAAAAATTTTTTACGTTAAACGTAGTCCCCTAGCGGGTATAATTAACACGTGACGGGTGTAATAAAAAAGTTTTAAAAAAATTAAAAATGCTTCTGCAGCAAGATTGCTGCATTTGCGTCAGATCGCTGATTAGGCAGTGATATACGGCAAGAAAGGGGTTAATCTCTCTTAAAAGAGCCTTTTTTTATACTGTAATGAATTACAGTAAAAAAAAATAACCCCTAAAAAATGCACAGACAGCAAAAAATGTGCTGCTGTGTATGATCACTGCGTACACAGCGATCAATGGCAGGGAAGGGGTTAAATGGCTTTTATAAAAGCCCTTGGTGTTTAAAATTTTATTAAATATTTTTTTTATTATTTTATTTTATTTTTTTACTTGATCTGATCTGTCTCTCTCCCTTACTAAAAGTAGTAAGGTGAGGGAGGCAGATCAATACTTGTCAAAGGCAATATTTACTAATATTGCCTTTGACAGTATGATAAGTGCTCATCAGAGCACTTACCATACATGCCTGCACACAGATCACATAGATCTGCTGTGCCGGCATCGATTGGCTCCCCCTAGAGCATCGGAAGTGAAATACTTTCACTTCCGATGCTCTTGCCATTAGAAGGGAAACGCTGCCTGTACAGGCAGCGTTCCCTTCTACTGAGCCGATGGGGTCGCTCAGGAGAGCGACCACCATCGGCTCTGGGGAGCAGCACGGTGTTGTAAAGTGCCTCGCTGGCGAGGCACTTTAACAACACCGGAGATGCTTAGAAAGCGAACGATCGTTCACTTTCTAAGCACATGTGTGCAGCGGGCGCAGCCATTTTTAAATGGCTGCTACGATCACTCCGTGGAGTGATCGTAGCGCGCCCCTGCACATTTGGGGGGTGTTGCACAATGCCTCTACCTAGAGGCATTGTAGCAACACCGTTAGAGTAAAGAAAGCGACCGCTGGTCGCTTTCTTTACTCCATTTAGTGCATGACGTGCCAGGCACGTCAGCTGTCGGCAAGTCCTCGATTTGCCGTGACGTGCCTGGCACGTCAACTGTCGTTAAGGGGTTAATCAGAATTTTATTTGATGGATCAGAACACAAAAGTCTAAGTTGGTGAAGAGAAATGAGAAAAATATATACATAAAACTATTTTTTAGAAATAGAAAACAGAAAATTGTCATGTGCGTATGTATTTGTAATACTTACCTTGAGGTCCTGTCCGCAAGGATCCGCTGCTGCGGTTTCAGAGAATGTGTGCATGCGCTTACGCAGTGCAGCGCACACTACTCCACACTACACGCTGCCAATGGCTTAGCTTTTGCCATACGGAACTCCCTTCCATATGGAGGCGCCATCTTAGTTTTTAAAAGCCACTTCCTATTTTGACTCCAAGTCTCATTTTCATCTAATTTTTTAAAAGCTACTTCGTGGTTTGCTTCAAAGCCTCGTTTTTATCCCAGAGGCAGAGACATGTTTTGGAGGGATATTTAAAGGCTCAGTCTGCATTGAACCTTTGCCTGTCATGGTGCCTTGTGCCTATTTGTGGTATTGTGATTCGGTATTCGTTATTTCTGGTATTCAGACTCCTGCTTGTTTTGACCATTCTGACGTCTATATTCCTGACCTCGGCTTGTTCCTGTTTATCCTGCTTCCCGTGTTTTGTCCTTGTTCCTTATTTGTTCCTGAGTGATTCCCTGGATTCTGATCTCGGGCTGTTCATCATTTATTCTGCCTTGTGACCGGCTGTTATCCCGACCTGCTTCTTCAGTTGTTTTCTATTATTAGGGTTACTGAGGTTCTGGGTGCCGCACAAGTCTCTGGCCTTCTCCATCTGTGGCTAAACCATAGGGTGCATGTTGGTCAGAGTGAAATCCATCTCGACTACCTCTTAAGTCCTCAGTTTCCTTCGACACCGGGTTCTGCATTGCTGATCCTCCTCAGAGTTGTGACAGTATCACAGGCCCCAGGCTAGAGAGGAAATGAACTAAGTGATAGCCATGCAGAGCTAAATCAGACAATCTGGAATGGAACATAAGGCCAGGACAGGTATACAGGCCAGGACAGGTATACAGGCCAGGACAGCTATAAGCATAAATAATAAACAAGAAAGCAAAGCAAGGGGCACACAGAAATGCCTGGATACAGCCTGGATGAGCCTGCACAAGGGTACATGGTTACAGTATTCACCCCCTTTGTTATGAAGCCTATAAAAAGCTCTGGTACAACCAATAACCTTCAGAAGTCACATAATTAGTGAAATGATGTCCCCCTGTGTGCAATCTAAATGTCACGTGATCTGTCATTACATATACACATCTTTTCTGAAATGCCCCAGAGTCTGCAACACCTAAGCAAGAGGTACCACTCACCAAACACTGCCATGAAGACCAAGGAACTCTCCAAAAAAGTAAGGGACAATGTTGTTGAGAAGTAGAAGTCAGGGTTAGGTTATATAAAAATATCCATATTTTTGATGATCCCCAGGAGCCCCATCAAATCTATCATAACCAAATGGAAAGAACATGGCACAACAGCAAAGAGCCAAGAGACTGACGCCCATCAAAACTCACGGACTGGGCAAAGAGGGCATTAATCAGAGGGGCAACACAGAGACCTAAGGTAACCCTGGAGGAGCTTAGAGTCCCACAGACTGGAGTATCTGTACATATGACGACAATATGCCGTATGCTCCATAGAGTTGGGCTTTATGGCAGAGTAGCCAGAAGAAAGCCATTACTTTCAGCAAAAACCAAAATGCCACGTTTTGAGTTTGCGAAAAGGCATGTGGGAGACTCCCAAATTGTATAGAGGAAGGTGCTCTGGTCTGATGAGACTAAAACGGAACTTTTCGGCCATCAAAGAAAACGCTATGTCTGGCGCAAACCCAACACATCACATCACCCGAAGAACACCATCCCCACAGTGAAACATGGTGGTGGCAGCATCAGCTGTGGGGATGTTTTTTAGCAGCCGGGACTGGGAAACTGGTCAGAGTTGAGGGAAAGATGGATGGTGCTAAATACAGGGATATTCGTGAGAAAAACCTGTACCACTCTGTGCGTGATTTGAGGCTAGGATGGAGGTTCACCTTCCAGCAGGACAATGACCCCAAACACACAGCTAAAGCAACACTTGAGTGGGTTAAGGGGAAGCATGTAAATGTGTTGGAATGGCCTAGTCAAAGCCCAGACCTCCATCCAACAGAAAATCTGTGGTCACAAAATCCCAGTGGTAAGATGTGGCAAGCTCATAGAGACTTATCCAAAGCGACTTGGAGCTGTGATTGCCGCAAAAGATGGCTCTACAATGTATTGACTTTAGGGGGGGTGAATAGTTATACACATTGACTTTTTCTGTTATTTTGTCCTATTTGTTGTTTGCTTCACAATAATAATAAAAAAAAAAATCTTCAAAGTTGTGGGCATGTTCTGTAACTTGAATGATGCAAATCCTCAAACAATCCAAGTTAACCCCTTGGCGACACAGGACGGACTAGGACCTAGTCCGTCCTGTGTCAAAACGAGCACTGAAAGCGGAGTTTTTCCGCTTTCAGTGCTAAAAAAAATGCCCGTCGGCATTTCGATCACTCTGGAGAGCGATCGAAATGCCGGTTTTACAGGCACAGAGCCTTTAAAACACGTGCATTAAAAAAGTGAGCATAGGAAGCGAATCTTTCGCTTCCTATGCTCAGAAAGTGTTTCTGATTGCCTCGCAAGTCGAGGCAATCAGAAACACAAAAAAAAAAATGCACGATCTTGGTCACTGAGTGACCAAGATGGCGCTGCCCTTCTAAGGGCAAGAGCACAGGAGGCAGGAAGTACCTGCTTCCTGTGCTCTCTGGCTGTCACACGATTGCCTCTTCACAGAGGCAATCAGTGACTGCCAGGCACACTGACAGGCAGTGGGGATGCTCTCCTGAACATCCCCACTGACTGGTCAGATCAATATTAACTCTATATTGATCTGACCAGTTATGATCTGCCTCCCTCTCCTCACATTTTTTTTAGTGAGGGAGAGAGACAGATCAAAGTTCTAAAAGTAAAAAAAAAACAATAAATACACAACACACAAATAATAAAACAATAAAAAAATTTTATTAAAGCAATTCCCTGCTTTTAACCCCTTCCCTGCCACTGATCTTGCATAAGCAGTGATCGTGCACATCAGCGCATTTATTTTTGCTGTTTGTGCATTTTTTAGGGGTTAATTTTTTTTGTACTGTAATTTATTACAGTACTAAAAAGGCTCTTCTAAGAGTTATTAACCCCTTATTTGCCGTCGATCACTGCTTACGCAATGATATTGACGCCAAAGCAATTTTTATCTGTCTGCATATTTTTATTTATTTTTTTTTTTTTACACATACCCGCTAGGGGATTACATGTAAAGTAAAAATATTTGAGAGTTTTTTTTTAAGCTGCCTGAGCGCATAGCGATCAGTAACAGCGAATTAGTGGCAAAGGCGGTTTGGTGATTTCTCAATTAAGCTCACCATTCGCCCTGGTCAGATCAAAATTAGTCTGATCAATATTCACAAATATTGATCTGCCTCCCTCTCCTCACTTACATTTTTGTGACGGAAAGAGACAGATCAGTATTAGTGATATAAAATAACATTTTATAAAATTGGCAGGTTTTATGAAAGTCTTTCACTGTGTATTAACCCCTTCCCTGCCATTCATCACTGTGTAAGCAGTAATCTTGCACAGCAACAGTATGTTTTGCTGTCTGCACTCTTTTATGGATTAATTTCTTTGTACTGTAATGTATTACAGTACTAGATAGGCTCTTCTAAGAGCTATTAACCCCTTCTTTGCTCGAGATCACTGCTTACGCACTGATTCTGAGGCCGCGGACTCAGGGTTCGATTTTGACCCTATTCAGCTTTCTGATACATCATCTAGCGATGTATCGGTGGCTGCTGAGCCCTTGCCACAAGTAGTGATGGGGGTCTACCAATAAAAAAATATATGGTTTGGTGGGGGTAAATTACATTGGCTGGCTTCAAAGATATATCCCATAAAGGACACGGACGCAGGTTGACTACATGTCAAAATTCCAAGATGGAATTTTGAGATGCGCATCTCACAAATGTTGCCTTGTAGCCAAAAAACAAACCAACAAACCTATGCATGGGTGGTATCCCTGTACTGGGGAGATGTTGCTGAACACATATTGGGTTGTTGTTTGGCAGTGACATATACCAGAATCTGTGAATTCATGCCTGAAGTACAATGCATGTGGAAAAAAAACTTTTGCAAAGGCTGGTGGTAGAATTAGTACCTATACAGTATTAAAATACCACCATTTGAAATACCTTAGGATGTCTATTTTCCAAAAATATATGGTTTGATGGGGTAAAATTCATTGGACGGCTTCAAAAATGCTCCAAATGGAACATGGGCGCAGGCTGACTACATGTCAAAATTCCAGGTTGGAATTGCGCACCCCCTAAATGTGGAATTTTAGACCCAATACAAACCAACAAACCTATGCATGGGGGGTATCCCTGTACTCAGGAGATGTTGCTGAACACATATTGAGGTGTTGGTTGGCAGTGGCAAATACCAGAATCTGAAAATTCCTGCCTGAACTACAATGTGTGTGGGGAAAAAATGACATCCCAACCCTTTGACATAGGTTGGTGGTAGAATTAGCACTTGGAAAGTGTTAAAATACCACAATTTTAAATACCCTAGGATGTCTAGTTTTCCAAAATATATGGTTTTATGGGGTAAAATACTTTTGACAGGCTTCAAAAGTGTCCCAAATGGAACATGGGCGCAGGCTGACTACATGTCAAAATTCCAAGTTGGAAATGCACCCCCCCTAAACGTGGCCTTTTAGCCCCCAAATAATCTAACTAACTTACACATGGGTGGTATCCCTGTACTCAGGAGATGTTGCTGAATACATATTAAGGTGTTGTTTGGCACTGACACATAATAGGATCTGTGAATTCATGCCCGATGTACAATGAATGTGAAAAACAAATTACTATCCATAACATTGACATAGGCTGGTGGTAGAATTAGTGCATGAAAAGTGTTAAAATACTACCATTTGAAATACCCTAGGGTGTATAGTTTTCAAAAATATATGGTTTTGTGGGGTAGAATACACTTTTTGGCTTCAAAAATGTCCCAAATGGGACATGGGCGCAGGTTTTCTGCACGTCAGAATTCCAAGTTGGAAAACCAAAAAGTGCACCTCTCAAATGTGGCCTTTTAACCCTCAAATAACCTAACCAACCTATACATGGGTGGTATCCCTGTACTCAGGAGATGTTGCTGAACACATATTGAGGTGTTGTTTGGCACTGACATATAACAGGATCTGTGAATTCATGCCCAAAGTACTATGTATGTGAAAAAAAATTACTATCCATAACATTGACATAGGCTGGTAGTATAATTAGTGCATGGAAAGTGTTAAAATACTACCATTTGAAATACCCTAGGGTGTCTAGTTTAAAAAAATATATGGTTTTGTTGGGTAGAATACACTTTCTGGCTTCAAAAATGTCCCAAATGGGACATGGGCACAAGTTTTCTGCATGTCAGAATTCCAAGTTGGAAAACCAAAATGCGCACCCCCTAAATGTGGCCTTTTAGCCCCAAAACAAACCAACAAACCTATGCATGGGTGGTATCCCTGTACTCAGGAGATGTTGCTGAACACATATTGAGGTGTTATTTGGAAATACCCCTTCACATTTTAAGGTAATGTTTACCTAAATTGCAATATATGTGAAAAATTTAAAAAATATATTTTTTTCTGCAAACTTTGGCATAGATTGGTGGTAAAATGGCTACATGAAATGTGTCAAAATACCCCAAGTTAAATGCCCTGAGTTGTCTAGTTTTCAAAAATATGTACATGTTGGGGGTCATTCATGGATTTAGTACAGAAATCAGTGTTACAATGTCACTATCGCTAATTTTGAAAGAAAGGATTTTAAAATAGCTTTGCACCACTTATAGTTCTGGCCCTGTAACATGAATAAAAAAGCACAAAAACATAAAAACATGGGCTATTTCTGAACTCAGGACATATATTAGAAACTTTTTAGCAGTGTTTTTTTGTTGTCTCTTGTACATGAGTATACGATTTTTCAAATAAAAGTCATAAAAAAATTATTTTTGCCATTTTTTTGCCATATTTTATTATTTTTTTTACATCAAATTATATGCTATTATCAAAATAATGGTATCAAAAGAAAGCCCTTCTTATAACGATAAAAACGATATATAGTTTGTGCGGGTACACTAAATGAGACAGAAATAAATTACAGCAAAACACAAACACCTCAGAAATGTTAAAACAGCCCATGTCACCAAGCGTCGGACAAGCCAAAAAAGTCATGTCACTAAGGGGTTAATAGAGGCAACAAAACATGAAAAATGCTATAAATCTAATCCTACTGGGACTGCTCTCATGGGGTATATTTTCCTCCCAGATTGAGTGCCTGTATTTTGCATTGTATTATTGGTTTTCAGTGGGTAGATATTGGAAGCCTCGATATAGATGCAGGATTAAAGGACAACTGTAGCAAAAACGTATCTTATGTTTAATTGAAAGATTGTATCAAGTATAAATAAATTATTTAATGAAAGAATACAAATACAGGGAGTGCAGAATTATTAGGCAAATAAGTATTTTGACCACATCATCCTCTTTATGCATGTTGTCTTACTCCAAGCTGTACTATAGGCTCGAAAGCCTACTACCAATTAAGCATATTAGGTGATGTGCATCTCTGTAATGAGAAGGGGTGTGGTCTAATGACATCAACACCCTATATCAGGTGTGCATAATTATTAGGCAACTTCCTTTCCTTTGGCAAAATGGGTCAAAAGAAGGACTTGACAGGCTCAGAAAAGTCAAAAATAGTGAGATATCTTGCAGAGGGATGCAGCACTCTTAAAATTGCAAAGCTTCTGAAGCGTGATCATCGAACAATCAAGCGTTTCATTCAAAATAGTCAACAGGGTCGCAAGAAGCGTGTGGAAAAACCAAGGCGCAAAATAACTGCCCATGAACTGAGAAAAGTCAAGCGTGCAGCTGCCACGATTCCACTTGCCACCAGTTTGGCCATATTTCAGAGCTGCAACATCACTGGAGTTCCCAAAAGCACAAGGTGTGCAATACTCAGAGACATGGCCAAGGTAAGAAAGGCTGAAAGACGACCACCACTGAACAAGACACACAAGCTGAAACGTCACGACTGGGCCAAGAAATATCTCAAGACTGATTTTTCTAAGGTTTTATGGACTGATGAAATGAGAGTGAGTCTTGATGGGCCAGATGGATGGGCCCGTGGCTGGATTGGTAAAGGGCAGAGAGCTCCAGTCCGACTCAGACGCCAGCAAGGTGGAGGTGGAGTATTGGTTTGGGCTGGTATCATCAAAGATGAGCTTGTGGGGCCTTTTCGGGTTGAGGGTGGAGTCAAGCTCAACTCCCAGTCCTACTGCCAGTTCCTGGAAGACACCTTCTTCAAGCAGTGGTACAGGAAGAAGTCTGCATCCTTCAAGAAAAACATGATTTTCATGCAGCGTGGCTGGCAAGAAAGGGTATAAAAGAAGAAAATCTAATGACATGGCCTCCTTGTTCACCTGATCTGAACCCCATTGAGAACCTGTGGTCCATCATCAAATGTGAGATTTACAAGGAGGGAAAACAGTACACCTCTCTGAACAGTGTCTGGGAGGCTGTGGTTGCTGCTGCACGCAATGTTAATGGTGAACAGATCAAAACACTGACAGAATCCATGGATGGCAGGCTTTTGAGTGTCCTTGCAAAGAAAGGTGGCTATATTGGTCACTGATTTGTTTTTGTTTTGTTTTTGAATGTCAGAAATGTATATTTGTGAATGTTGAGATGTTATATTGGTTTCACTGGTAAAAATAAATAATTGAAATGGGTATATATTTGTTTTTTGTTAAGTTGCCTAATAATTATGCACAGTAATAGTCACCTGCACACACAGATATCCCCCTAAAATAGCTAAAACTAAAAACAAACTAAAAACTACTTCCAAAAATATTCAGCTTTGATATTAATGAGTTTTTTGGGTTCATTGAGAACATGGTTGTTGTTCAATAATAAAATTAATCCTCAAAAATACAACTTGCCTAATAATTCTGCGCTCCCTGTAAAGTTCCTTATAAACCCAGCTTTACTCCATATTGTTCTCTCATGGGGCAGACCTCCTGGTGGTGCTATATGGGGTAATGATGGCTCAATAAGGTACTTTATTTGTATTCTTTCATTTAAGCATTTCTATACAAAATGCTTATACTTGATGGAACACTTTAATAAAACACAACTTATTTTTTTGCTACACTTGTCCTTTAATGTTTCTTTTAAATGAAAGATTATGAAGACTCTTTAATTGTCAGTAGGGGGTGGGGGGTTTATATGACGTATTTCATTCAGTTGTTAATGAACAGGGGACTGAACTTTCCATGATCACTTTATTATTCCACAATAACAGGGCATTCCTCATGCCTCTAAAGTTATGGGGGGATGCAAGGGGTCAGTTCTTGGTTTAGATGAGGGGGAGCGGATAGTTTGGAGGCAGGTGACCATGACTATATGGTTTGTAGTCCAGTTGAGGGTGAGTGTATGTTTGGAAGCTAATTAAGAATGAGTGGATGGCTGAGGGTCAGTAACAACCTCGACTGGATGATTTGTGGCCAAGTTGAGTACAAGTAGATGGTTTGGAGGCAGTTGAGTGTGAGTGGATGGTTGCTAGTTGCTAGCCAGTTGAGTGTGAGTGGATGGTATGTGGTTCAGTTGCATGTGAGTGTATGGTTGCTAGCCAGTTGAGTGTGAGTGGATGGTTGCTAGTTGCTAGCCAGTTGAGTGTGAGTGGATGGTATGTGGTTCAGTTGCATGTGAGTGTATGGTTGCAAGCCAGTTGAGTGTGAGTGGATGGTTGCTAGTTGCTACCCAGTTGAGTGTTAGTAGATGGTTTGGAGGCAGTTGAGTATGAGTGGATGGTTGCTAGTTGCTAGCCAGTTGAGTGTGAGTGGATGGTATGTGGTCCAGTTGAGTGTAAATAAATGGCATGCCGTCAACATGAGTGTATGTGTCAGTTAATATTATTTACCTCATGTCTCTTAGACTTACCCTGTTCCTTATTCTGCTGATTTTCCTGGAGTCGCAGGCGGGGAGAGTGTACCCAGAACCTGAACAGAGTCTGAGGTGAGTGGGATCACTACTGTAAATATATCAGCATTACACAGCCTGACATCACTACTGGATCATTATCAGCATATCATATCCTGACATCATTACTGTATCATTATCAGCATATCACAGCCTGACATCATTACTGTATCATTATCAGCATATCATATCCTGACATCATTACTGTATCATTATCAGCATATCACATCCTGACATCATTACTGTATCATTATCAGGATATCACATCCTGACATCATTACTGGATCATTATCAGCATATCATATCCTGACATCATTACTGTATCATTATCAGCATATCACAGCCTGACATCATTACTGTATCATTATCAGCATATCACATCCTGACATCATTACTGGATCATTATCAGCATATCATATCCTGACATCATTACTGTATCATTATCAGGATATCACATCCTGACATCATTACTGGATCATTATCAGCATATCATATCCTGACATCATTACTGGATCATTATCAGCATATCATATCCTGACATCATTACTGTATCATTATCAGGATATCACATCCTGACATCATTACTGGATCATTATCAGCATATCACAGCCTGACATCACTACTGTATCATTATCAGCATATCACAGCCTGACATCATTACTGTATCATTATCAGCATATCACATCCTGACATCATTACTGGATCATTATCAGCATATCATATCCTGACATCATTACTGTATCATTATCAGGATATCACATCCTGACATCATTACTGGATCATTATCAGCATATCATATCCTGACATCATTACTGGATCATTATCAGCATATCATATCCTGACATCATTACTGTATCATTATCAGGATATCACATCCTGACATCATTACTGGATCATTATCAGCATATCACAGCCTGACATCACTACTGGATCATTATCAGCATATCATATCCTGACATCATTACTGTATCATTATCAGCATATCACAGCCTGACATCATTACTGTATCATTATCAGCATATCACATACTGACATCATTACTGGATCATTATCAGCATATCATATCCTGACATCATTACTGTATCATTATCAGGATATCACATCCTGACATCATTACTGGATCATTATCAGCATATCATATCCTGACATCATTACTGTATCATTATCAGCATATCATATCCTGACATCATTACTGTATCATTATCAGGATATCACATCCTGACATCATTACTGGATCATTATCAGCATATCACAGCCTGACATCACTACTGTATCATTATCAGCATATCACAGCCTGACATCATTACTGTATCATTATCAGCATATCACATCCTGACATCATTACTGTATCATTATCAGCATATCACAGTCTGACATCATTACTGTATCATTATCAGGATATCACATCCTGACATCATTACTGTATCATTATCAGCATATCACAGCCTGACATCACTACTGTATCATTATCAGCATATCACATCCTGACATCATTACTGTATCATTATCAGCATATCACAGCCTGACATCATTACTGTATCATTATCAGCATATCACATCCTGACATCACTACTGTATCATTATCAGCATATCACATCCTGACATAATTACTGTATCATTATCAGCATATCACAGCCTGACATCATTACTGTATCATTATCAGCATATCACAGCCTGACATCATTACTGTATCATTATCAGCATATCACATCCTGACATCACTACTGTATCATTATCAGCATATCACATCCTGATATCATTACTGTATCATTATCAGCATATCACAGCCTGACATCATTACTGTATCATTATCAGCATATCATATCCTGACATCATTACTGCATCATTATCAGCATATCATATCCTGACATCATTACTGTATCATTATCAGCATATCACAGCCTGACATCATTACTGTATCATTATCAGCATATCACATCCTGACATCATTACTGTATCATTATCAGCATATCACAGCCTGACATCACTACTGTATCATTATCAGCATATCACATCCTGACATCACTACTGTATCATTATCAGCATTTCACAGCCTGACATCATTACTGTATCATTATCAGCATATCACATCCTGACATCACTACTGTATCATTATCAGGATATCACAGCCTGACATCACTACTGTATCATTATCAGCATATCACAGCCTGACATCATTACTGTATCATTATCAGCATATCACAGCCTGACATCATTACTGTATCATTATCAGCATATCACAGCCTGACATCATTACTGGATCATTATCAGCATATCACATCCTGACATCATTACTGTATCATTATCAGCATATCACAGCCTGACATCATTACTGTATCATTATCAGGATATCACAGCCTGACATCATTACTGGATCATTATCAGCATATCATATCCTGACATCATTACTGTATCATTATCAGCATATCACAGCCTGACATCACTACTGTATCATTATCAGCATATCACAGCCTGACATCATTACTGTATCATTATCAGGATATCACAGCCTGACATCATTACTGTATCATTATCAGCATATCACAGCCTGACATCATTACTGTATCATTATCAGCATATCACATCCTGACATCATTACTGTATCATTATCAGCATTACACAGCCTGACATCATTACTGTATCATTATCAGCATATCACAGCCTGACATCATTACTGTATCATTATCAGCATATCACAGCCTGACATCATTACTGTATCATTATCAGGATATCACATCCTGACATCATTACTGTATCATTATCAGCATATCACAGCCTGACATCATTACTGTATCATTTTCAGCATATCACAGCCTGACATCATTACTGTATCATTATCAGCATATCACAGCCTGACATCATTACTGTATCATTATCAGCATATCACAGCCTGACATCATTACTGTATCATTATCAGCATATCACAGCCTGACATCATTACTTTATCATTATCAGCATATCACAGCCTGACATCATTACTGTATCATTATCAGCATATCACAGCCTGACATCATTACTGTATCATTATCAGCATTACACAGCCTGACATCATTACTTTATCATTATCAGCATATCACAGCCTGACATCATTACTGGATCATTATCAGCATATCATATCCTGACATCATTGCTGTATCATTATCAGCATATCACATCCTGACATCATTACTGTATCATTATCAGGATATCACAGCCTGACATCACTACTGTATCATTATCAGCATATCACATCCTGACATAATTACTGTATCATTATCAGGATATCACATCCTGACATCATTACTGTATCATTATCAGCATATCACAGCCTGACATCATTACTGTATCATTATCAGCATTACACAGCCTGACATCATTACTGTATCATTATCAGCATATCACATCCTGACATCATTACTGTATCATTATCAGCATATCACAGCCTGACATCACTACTGTATCATTATCAGCATATCACATCCTGACATCATTACTGTATCATTATCAGCATATCACATCCTGACATCATTACTGTATCATTATCAGCATATCACAGCCTGACATCATTACTGTATCATTATCAGCATATCACATCCTGACATCATTACTGTATCATTATCAGCATATCACATCCTGACATCATTACTGTATCATTATCAGCATATCACAGCCTGAAATCATTACTGTATCATTATCAGCATATCACATCCTGACATCACTACTGTATCATTATCAGGATATCACATCCTGACATCATTACTGTATCATTATCAGCATATCACATCCTGACATCACTACTGTATCATTATCAGCATATCACAGCCTGACATAATTACTGTATCATTATCAGCATATCACAGCCTGACATCACTACTGTATCATTATCAGCATATCACAGCCTGACATCATTACTGTATCATTATCAGCATATCACAGCCTGACATCACTACTGGATCATTATCAGCATATCACAGCCTGACATCATTACTGTATCATTATCAGGATATCACAGCCTGACATCATTACTGTATCATTATCAGGATATCACAGCCTGACATCATTACTGTATCATTATCAGGATATCACAGCCTGACATCATTACTGTATCATTATCAGGATATCACAGCCTGACATCATTACTGTATCATTATCAGCATATCACAGCCTGACATCACTACTGTATCATTATCAGCATATCACAGCCTGACATCATTACTGTATCATTATCAGCATATCACAGCCTGACATCATTACTGTATCATTATCAGCATATCACAGCCTGACATCACTACTGTATCATTATCAGCATATCACAGCCTGACATCATTACTGTATCATTATCAGCATATCACAGCCTGACATCACTACTGTATCATTATCAGCATATCACAGCCTGACATCATTACTGTATCATTATCAGCATATCACATCCTGACATCACTACGGGATCATTATCAGCATATCATAGCCTGACATCATTACTGTATCATTATCAGCATTACACAGCCTGACACCATTACTGTATCATTATCAGCATATCACAGCCTGACATCATTACTGTATCATTATCAGCATATCACAGCCTGACATCATTACTGTATCATTATCAGCATATCACATCCTGACATCATTACTGGATCATTATCAGCATATCACAGCCTGACATCACTACTGTATCATTATCAGCATATCACAGCCTGACATCATTACTGTATCATTATCAGCATATCACATCCTGACATCATTACTGTATCATTATCAGCATATCACAGCCTGACATCACTACTGTATCATTATCAGCATATCACAGCCTGACATCACTACTGTATCATTATCAGCATATCACAGCCTGACATCACTACGGGATCATTATCAGCATATCACAGCCTGACATCCCTACTGGATCATTATCAGCATATCATATCCTGACATCATTACTGTATCATTATCAGAATATCACAGATTTCCACCCAGATCCTTTAAACAAAAGCAGATCCCGGTATAGGATTTAATGAGATCTCCCTCGACTGGTGTCCGAATCCTAACTAATATTCCTCTTCATCTATTTCAGGATCCCTGAGGGCTGGACCAATGTGGGACGCATTGGTTGGAATGAAGATATTAGTCTGATCTTGGCCTTGAGGCAGCAACACTTGGACAAATTGGAGAACCTAGTGGACCAAGTGTCAAACCCCAGAAGTCCAAATTATGGTGAGGGATCTTAGCAGGAAGGAGCCGTTGTCTAAAGGTTGCAAGGACTCAGGTTCTGTAGGGTTAACATAGTAACATAGTAACATAGTAATTTAGGTTGAAAAAAGACACAAGTCCATCAAGTTCAACCCTTCTACCTATCATTACAGCTTTTGATCCAAAAGAAGGCAAAAAACCCCTAAGGAAGCTATTTCGAATTTTGCCTCCTGGGGGAAAAAATTCCTTCTTGACTCCAAGAGGCAATCAGATTTCTCCTTGGATCAATAAGCTCTTTTATTAATGCTTATTCTATTATTAATAGCCCTGTATGTTCTGCTTTCCTAAAAAAACATCCAAACCATTTTTAAATGCATCTATTGTGGTTCCTAGCACTACCTCTCTTGGCAGTGAGTTCCATAACTTTATTGTCCTAACCGTAAAGAATCCCTTCCTTTGCTGTCTATGAAATCTTTGCTCTTCCAGTCTGAGGGGGTGACCTCTTGTTCTTTGTACCTTTCTGTTAATGAACAGGTCCCTGGAGAGCTCTTTATATTGGCCCTGCACATATTTATATAATGTTATCATATCCCCTCTGAGACGCCTTTTTTCTAACGTATATAAATTCAATTTTTTAAGTCTCTCTTCATAACTAAGATCCTCCAAACCCCTTATTAATTTTGTAGCTCTCCTTTGCACTTTTTCTAGTTCCTTAATATCCTTTTTAAGGACTGGTGCCCAGAACTGTACTGCATATTCAAGGTGAGGTCTTACCATTGATTTGTAAAGAGGCAAGATGATATCCCGTGAATCTATACCTCGTTTTATACATGCCAATATCTTATTGGCCCTTGCAGCTGCTGACTGGCATTGGGCACTGTTGCCAAGTTTGTTGTCTATAATTATTCCTAAATCCTTTTCATTAGTAGTTTTTCCCAGGGAAAAACCATTTAACGTATATGTTGCTTTGTTATTATTTTTCCCATAATGCATAACTTTACATTTGTCTATATTGAACCTCATTTGCCACTTTACTGCCCAGTCCCCCACTCTGTCCAAATCTTCCTGTAAAGAAAAAACATCAAGATTAGTCTTTATTGCCTTACCTAATTTAGTGTCGTCCGCAAACACGGAGACATGGCTCTCAGCACAATGTGGCAGATCATTAATAAACAAATTAAAAAGAAGAGGGCCCAAAACAGACCCCTGAGGTACTCCGCTTAATACCCTTGTCCAATTTGAGAATTTTCCATTTACAACAACCCTTTGTGTTCTATCTTTTAGCCAATTTTCAATCCACATACACACATTTGCCCCCAAACCTATTTCTCTCAATTTGTAGAGTAACCTTTTGTGTGGAACTGTATCAAATGCTTTAGCAAAGTCCAAATAGATCACATCAACTGCCACCTAGATCTATATTTTTACTGACTTCTTCATAGAATGTTATTAAGTTTGTTTGACAAGACCTGTCTTTCACAAAACCATGTTGACTTTTACTAATTATATTCTGGTTCAAGATGTATTCTTGAGTGTATATCTTTAGCAATCCTTCAAATAGTTTCCCCACTACAGATGTCAAGCTCACTGGCCTATAATTACCTGGCAGAGATTTTGATCCCTTTTTAAATATTGGAATGACATCCGCCTTTCGCCAGTCTGTTGGCACTGTACCTGAACTGAACGAATCCCTAAAGATCATGAATAGTGGCCTGGCCAGAATTATGCTTAACTCTCTAAGTACCCTTGGGTGTATACCATCTGGTCCTGGGGCCTTGTCTATCTTAACAGAGTGTAATTGCTTAAGCACTTTTTCCTGTGTCAGCCAATCCCAATCCCAATAACCTGTTCCTCCTTCTCTCTGTCTCCATAAAAATACCACCCTTATTGTCTACTGCCTGTGCATTTTATGTTTCGCATTCAGGGCAGCCATGAAAACAACTGTCATGGCTCCCTGCACAGTGTTCTGAGGTCAGAGTGTCAAAAGTCACGTGTCCTGGCGGCGCTCGGCCTTCAGACCACATGGGGAACGCGAGAGGCTGTATGGTACGATGTCTGTGTGCCTGGGCAGCGTACAGATTGTATGCTGCTTGCCACTAGACACAGGCAGCTTAGGCAATGCGTTGATGGGGTATGAGCTGGGATAAGCTTTGGATGTGCAATGTGGATGTGGATGATTCTGTTTGTGCAATGTGGGTAATGGGGCATGTCCTGGGGTGATGTTGGAGGTCCTGGGCATGCAATGGGAATGATGGGTCATGTCCTGGTGTGCTGGGGTAAGGTCTGGGCATGCAATATGGGCAATTGATCATGTCCTGGGGTGCTGAGGGAAATCCTGGATATGCACTGTGGGTGATGGGGTATGCCATGCGTGTGCAAGGTGGGGCAATAACAAAAGTAGAAATGGAGTGGGGGAGGTGGGAATCCGGACAATTTAGTCTATAAGTGGCTCTACATTTTTTGATGGTAGTCCTTTGCCCATGTACCTAGTGGAGGTATGACTTGTTTGTAGTCCACATTAGGGTAACTCTAGCTGCATGTCTTGGGACTTCATATTCATAAAGGTCTTTGTGCCAGAGAAAGAGTTGAGAAGTCAGGTTGTCTCCTTGGTTAATAGCCTGCAGACCTGAAGGAGTAGTTAAAATAATCTCTATTCAAAATTATTATAGAGTCAGTTTGGTGATGGTGCAGGTCTGCAGATCTGGCACAATCCTGGGTGCAGTGAAGAGTCACAAGTCAATCTGTATAGGAAGATCTAGAAGAAGGAAATATGGTGACCTTTTTTGTTTCACCTACTAACGTCCGGCAAAATATCCCTTTCTCAGGTCACTACCTGTCTCTGGAAAAGTTAACTAGTCTCATTCAGCCATCCAGTGAGACCCTCATCACAGTGAGACGCTGGCTGGAGAAACATGGAGTCCAGAACTGCCACATGGTCCAGACACAAGACTTCCTGCAATGTCAAACTCAAGCCAGGTAAGTCCCCATCACATCCCTAACTCAAAGGGGCTATTCACTAAACCGTGAGCTGAACAGCAAAAATCTGACATTTATAGCCGAAAGACATAGCGGAGGGGGGAAAGCAGAGAGTAATAATACGAAGAAACACAATCCACAGATAAAGTGCAAAAATAGAATAACTTTAATATTCAGGCTCACAAGGGAGGGGGAAATAACAGAGGAAAAGTGAGGAAAGAGCCATAGAATAGCAATTCCCAAAGAGGGTCTATTTCACTGGCGCTCATGCAAAAAAAACATTAATAGAGTCAGTCTAGATACTGAAAATATAGAAAAGTTTATTATTAATAAATAGGGATTCCCTGTATGGGGGTCGTGTAGTCAGCACTGTGCAATGAAAATACCTAAACAAAAACAAAAAAATGATTTCCTAATGGATACAAAGTACTACAATATCTAACAATATAACAAGAAAAAACCTATATAAACACACACACATTAAGATCCTGCAGGGCTAATAGCTAATATGAACAAATAGCAAAAAACTATCCCCAACTGTGCGTCCACAGTAAAGGAGATAGGACATCAAAATGGTAATTAAATAGTGAAATCCTAAAAGCCAGAAAAAGCATTAGCAGCCAGGGTCAAATCAAAAAAGGAACTTCCAGGGGCTCTGCAGCAAGCAGATGGGGAATAAATCTTCCAATGAGGTCATCACATACAGAGTACAAATGTCCATTCCAGCTCGAGAACCTGGCTAATAGGGGACCCATATATTAGCTTAAAATTGAGTCGGATCATCCAAATTATGCAGGACATGAGTACACCGAAGAATTAAGACACAGTCATTGAAGCGGTGACAACCATACGTAAAGTTGTGCCAAATCAGGATACTTGCACGTCTAAGCCATCAGCATCAAGGAGTAATGAGAGTTAGAACCGCCTCCGTATGTTCACCGCAACTCTCCAGCAACGGAACTCAGGAGACACTGTAAGTAAAGACTTCCTCCGAGCTTGGCTCCACAAGTGTCAATGCCCCTCCTATAGCTTGGCTGCTCTTCAAAGAGCTGCTTTTCAAAGAGTATATTTAAGAGATATTCTGGAGATACTCTGGAGGTAGTCTGAGGTATACAAGAGGTGAGAAAAACTAAAAGATCTTTTTGATTTAAATTATTAAAATGGCAGATTTAATTTACTGTGATAATTGTTCTGCATTAGTTTCACGTTCCATTTTTTGGAGGTTTGGAGGCTGTCTAATCTGTAGACAGTTCTCAAGATTGCAGCAGGAGATTGCATTTTTAAAGTCCGAGATTTGTAATTTATCTGTAAAACAAACTCGGGCTGAGACTGTTGCGAAGTCACTGCCACAGAGGGCATTGCCACAGAGGGCATTGCCACAGAGGCTTCCTAGGAATGGCAGGTGGGTTACTGTTGGATCTGGTAGGCTTAGAGTTGTGGATAAAAGGCATGTCCCGCAGTCTGTGGCTGTCCAGAATTCATTTTCAGCACTTTCAGAGTGCAGTGGTGTTGTGGAGACAGGCTCAGATGCAGAGTTTGAGGAACCACTCTCCTATGTGGCTAAGGTGTGCAAGGAGAAGGTGAGGCCTGATAGAAAGCAGTTGTTGTTGGGCGATTCTATCATAAGAGGTGCGGAGTTGGACAGTATTGGCTTAGTGAGATGTCTTCTTGGAGCTACTGCTCGCAGAGACAGGAGGCGTATTTCTAATATTGTTAAGCAAGCAAATCAGGAAGGAGAATTAGATGTACTGGTTCACCTAGGGACAAATGATTTGGCTTGCAATGAGGTTTCAGAGGTGAAGGAAGCTTTTCGTGTTCTTGCCAATGATATACGGCAGGTTGTGTCCACACTGTCATTGTATGAAGTTATGCCTGTGCATAACATTCACAATGATAGACGGATGCGTATTAGGGACTTCAACTTGTGGCTTGGGGAATGGTGTCGGGAGCAAGGATTTGGCTTTGTTTCTCATGTAAGTTCACTATGGGATAGAAAGGAACTGTACTAAAAAGATGGTTTGCATCTTTCTCAAAAGGGAACGAATGTTCTCAGTGAGCAGTTCAGAGGTTTTGCTAGGAGGTTTTTAAACTAAAAGAGAGGGGCAAAATGGCGATAAAACATCAATCCAATTGCCCCCCAAAACAGGGACAGAAGGTATCTGTAGTCAGTGTGCTGAAAAATGATAAGCTTAGGGTCATGTCTACAAATGCTCGCAGTTTAGGGAATAAGATCCATGAACTTGTGGCAATATTGGCAACTGAGAATGTAGATTTAGTTATTGAGACATGGTATAATGAAAAACATGACTGGGACATATCAATACCAGGGTACTCTTTATATATATCAATACCAGGGTACTCTATATATATATCAATACCAGGGTACTATATATACATATCAATACCAGGGTACTCTTTATATAGAAAAGACAGAGAAGGTAAAAAAGGGGGAGGGGTGGCCCTGTATGTGAGGGATAGCTTAAAATGTAACGTAATACAAGTTAGTGAGGCGAACATAGAGTCAGTTTGGGTTACATTAGAATTTGGTAATCATATGGTAACTCGGGTAGGTGGGATTTATAGGCCCCCTGGACAAATAGAGGAGTTAGATAATCTACTAGTTGAGGAAATAGCGAAAATGACAATGAAGGGAGAAGTGATCATCATGGGTGACTTTAATCTTCCTGATGTGAACTGGAAATACAAAACAGCTACTTGCGCCAGGAGTGCGCATATCCTAAACTCCCCACTGGGATTATCTCTAAAACAAGTAGTGGAGGAGCCAACTCGAAAGCAGGCCATACTAGACTTAGTGTTCACAAATGGAGATTTGTTATCAGATATTACTGTAGGTGAAAGTTTAGGATCTAGTGATCACCAGACGGTGTGGTTTAATATAAGAACAGTGACGCAGTCACACCACACAAAAACAAAAGCTTTAGATTTTAGAAAAACAGACTTTTCTAAAATTAGATTAGATGTGAAGGAGTCATTATCAGACTGGAGCAATTTAAATGGAGTCCAGGAGAAATGGGATTATCTAAAAGTTGCACTACTAAAGGCAACAGAAAATTGCATAAGGCTTGTCAGTAAGAGCAAAAAATTGAAGAAACCACTGTGGTACTCTGCAGAGGTGGCTAAAATAGTAAAAAATAAAAAGCTAGCATTTAGTAATTATAAAAATACTCAGAGTGAGGAAGATAGAAAGATCTATAAGAGTAGGCAGAAAGAGGCAAAGCAAGCTATAAGAGCTTCCAAAGCACACACAGAAGAGACTATAGCCCAGTCAGTGAAAAAGGGGGATAAAACATTTTTTAGATACATAAATGAGAAAAGGAAAGTAAAACAAGGATTAGTTAGATTAAAAACAAAAGAAGGATGCTATGTAGAAGAGGATAAAGGCTTAGCAGACTGCCTTAATGAATATTTTTGTTCAGTTTTTACAAATGAAAATGAGTGTAAGGGACCTCATTTAGGGAAAAAGACTAATGAGTCTTTTGATGCATGTAAGTTTACAGAGGAAGAGGTTTTACTTCAGCTGTCTAAAGTAAAGACAAATAAGTCGATGGGACCTGATGGGATACATCCAAAGTTATTAAAAGAACTTAGTGGTGTACTAGCAAAACCGTTAACAGATTTATTTAACCAATCATTGTTAACGGGAGTAGTTCCAGAAGATTGGAAATTAGCTAATGTTGTGCCCATTCACAAGAAAGGTAGTAGGGAGGAGGCGGGCAACTATAGACCAGTAAGTCTTACTTCAGTAGTGGGGAAAATAATGGAAACCTTGTAAAAGAATAGGATTGTTGAACATCTAAAGTCGCTTGGATTTCAAGATCTGAGACAGCATAGGTTTACTTCAGGTAGATCATGCCAAACTAATCTTATTGATTTTTTTGATTGGGTAACTAAAATAATAGATCAGGGTGGTGCAGTAGACATTGCTTACCTAGATTTCAGTAAGGCTTTTGACACTGTCGCACATAGAAGGCTTATCAATAAACTGAAATCTTTGAGTTTGGATTTCAATATTGTTGAATGGATTAGACAATGGCTGAGTGACAGGCAACAGAGGGTTGTAGTCAATGGGGTATATGCGATGCAAGGTCTTGTTACTAGTGGGGTACCTCAGGGATCTGTACTTGGACCCATTCTCTTTAATATTTTTATTAGTGATATTGCAGAAGGTCTTGTTGGTAAGTTGTGTCTTTTTGCTGATGATACAAAGATTTGCAGCAGGGTTGATATTCATGGAGGGATAAGCCAAATGCAAATGATTTAGCTAAACTAGAAAAATGGTCAGAGCAGTGGCAACTGACATTTAATGTGGACAAGTGCAAGATTATGCACCTTGGGCGTAAAAACCCAAAAGCAGAATATAGACTATTTGGTACAGTCCTAACCTCAACATCTGAGGAAAGGGATTTAGGAGTTATAATTTCAGAGGACTTGAAGGTAGGTAGGCAATGCAATAGAGCAGCAGGAAATGCTAGCAGAATGCTTGGTTGTATAGGGAGAGGTATTAGCAGTAGGAAGAGGGAAGTGCTCATGCCATTGTACAGAGCACTGGTGAGACCTCACTTGGAGTATTGTACGCAGTACTGGAGACCGTATCTCCAGAAGGATATTGATACTTTGGAGAGAGTTCAGAGAAGGGCTACTAAACTGGTTCATGGGTTGAAGGATAAAACTTACCAGGAAAGGTTAAAGCATCTTAACATGTATAGCTTGGAGGAAAGACGTAACAGGGGGGATATGATAGAAACATTTAAATACATAAAGGGAATCAAGACAGAAACGGAGGAGAGTATATTTAAAAGAAGAAAAACTACCACAACTAGAGGACATAGTCTTAAATTAGAGGGGCAACGATTTAAAAGTAATATCAGGAAGTATTACTTTACTGAGAGGGTAGTGGATGTATGGAATAGCCTTCCAGTAGAAGTGGTAGAGGTTAATACAGTGAAGGAGTTTAAGCATGCATGGGATAGGTATAAGGCTATCCTAGATATAAGATAAGGTCAGGGACTAATGAAAGTATTACATTACTGAGAGGGTAGTGGATGTATGGAATAGTCTTCTAGTAGAAGTGGTAGAGATAATACAGTGAAGGAGTTTAAGCATGCATGGGATAGGTATAAGGCTATCCTAGACATAAGATAAGGCGAGGGACTAATGAAAGTATTACTTTACTGAGAGGGTAGTGGATACATGGAATAGTCTTCCAGTAGAAGTGGTAGAGGGTAATACAGTGAAGGAGTTTAAGCATGCTTGGGATAGGTATAAGGCTATCCTAGATATAAGATAAGGCCAGGGACTAATGAAAGTATTACATTGCTGAGAGGGTAGTGGATGTATGGAATAGTCTTCCAGCAGAAGTGGTAGAGGTTAATACAGTGAAGGAGTTTAAGCATGCGTGGGATAGGTATAAGGCTATCCTAGATATAAGATAAGGCCAGGGACTAATGAAAGTATTACATTACTGAGAGGGTAGTGGATGTATGGAATAGTCTTCCAGTAGAAGTGGTACAGGTTAATACAGTGATGGAGTTTAAGCATGCGTGGGATAGGTATAAGGCTATCCTAGATATAAGATAAGGCCAGGGACTAATGAAAGCATTACTTTACTGAGAGGGTAGTGGATGTATGGAATAGTCTTCCAGTAGAAGTGGTAGAGGTTAATACAGTGAAGGAGTTTAATCATGCGTGGGATAGGTATAAAACTATCCTAGATATAAGATAAGGTCAGGGACTAATGGAAGTATTACATTACTGAGAGGGTAGTGGATGTATGGAATAGCCTGCCAGTAGAAGTGGTAGAGATAATACAGTGAAGGAGTTTAAGCATGCATGGGATAGGTATAAGGCTATCCTAGATATAGGATAAGGTCAGGGACTAATGAAAGTATTACATTACTGAGAGGGTAGTGGATGTATGGAATAGTCTTCTAGTAGAAGTGGTAGAGATAATACAGTGAAGGAGTTTAAGCATGCATGGGATAGGTATAAGGCTATCCTAGATATAAGATAAGGTCAGGGACTAATGAAAGTATTACATTACTGAGAGGGTAGTGGATGTATGGAATAGTCTTCCAGTAGAAGTGGTAGAGGGTAATACAGTGAAGGAGTTTAAGCATGCGTGGGATAGGTATAAGGCTATCCTAGATATAAGATAAGACCAGGGACTAATGAAAGTATTACATTACTGAGAGGGTAGTGGATGTATGGAATAGTCTTCCAGTAGAAGTGGTAGAGGGTAATACAGTGAAGGAGTTTAAGCATGCATGGGATAGGTATAAGGCTATCCTAGATATAAGATAAGGTCAGGGACTAATGAAAGTATTACATTACTGAGAGGGTAGTGGATGTATGGAATAGTCTTCCAGTAGAAGTGGTAGAGGGTAATACAGTGAAGGAGTTTAAGCATGCGTGGGATAGGTATAAGGCTATCCTAGATATAATATTAGACAGGCACTAATGAAAGTATTACGTTACTGAGAGGGTAGTGGATGCATGGAATAGTCTTTCAGTAGAAGTGGTAGAGGTTAATACAGTGAAGGAGTTTAAGCATGCTTGGGATAGGTATAAGGTTATCCTAGATATAAGATAAGGCCAGGGACTAATGAAAGTATTACATTACTGAGAGGGTAGTGGATGTATGGAATAGCCTTCCAGTAGAAGTGGTAGAGATAATACAGTGAAGGAGTTTAAGCATGCATGGGATAGGTATAAGGCTATCCTAGATATAAGATAAGGTCAGGCACTAATGATAGTATTACATTACTGAGAGGGTAGTGGATGCATGGAATAGTCTTCCAGTAGAAGTGGTAGAGATAATACAGTGAAGGAGTTTAAGCATGCATGGGATAGGTATAAGGCTATCCTAGATATAAGATAAGGCCAGGGACTAATGAAAGTATTACATTACTGAGAGGGTAGTGGATGTATGGAATAGCCTTGCAGTAGAAGTGGTAGAGATAATACAGTGAAGGAGTTTAAGCATGCATGGGATAGGTATAAGGCTATCCTAGATATAAGATAAGGTCAGGCACTAATGATAGTATTACATTACTGAGAGGGTAGTGGATGTATGGAATAGTCTTCCAGTAGAAGTGGTAGAGATAATACAGTGAAGGAGTTTAAGCATGCATGGGATAGGTATAAGGCTATCCTAGATATAAGATAAGGCCATGGACTAATGAAAGTATTACATTACTGAGAGGGTAGTGGATGTATGGAATAGCCTTCCAGTAGAAGTGGTAGAGATAATACAGTGAAGGAGTTTAAGCATGCGTGGGATAGACACAAGGCTATCCTAGCTATAAGACCCGGAACGGGCGACTAATAAAAGTACTCAAAAACATTTGGGCAGACCAGATGGACCGAATGGTTCTTATCTGCCGGTGACACATTCTATGTTTCTATGTCTATATATAGATTATTGTGCAGACTAGATGGGCTGAATGGTTCTTATCTGCCGGTGACACATTCTATGTCTCTATATAGATTATTGTGCAGACTAGATGGGCTGAATGGTTCTTATCTGCCGGTGACACATTCTATGTCTCTATATAGATTACTGTGCAGACTAGATGGGCTGAATGGTTCTTATCTGCCGGTGACACATGCTATGTCTCTATATAGATTATTGTGCAGATTAGATGGGCTGAATGGTTCTTATCTGCCAGTGACACATTCTATGTCTCTATATAGATTATTGTGCAGACTAGATGGGCTGAATGGTTCTTATCTGCCGGTGACACATTCTATGTCTCTATATAGATTATTGTGCAGACTAGATGGGCTGAATGGTTCTTATCTGCAGGTGACACATTCTATGTCTCTATATAGATTACTGTGCAGACTAGATGGGCTGAATGGTTCTTATCTGCCGGTGACACATGCTATGTCTCTATATAGATTATTGTGCAGATTAGATGGGCTGAATGGTTCTTATCTGCCAGTGACACATTCTATGTCTCTATATAGATTATTGGGCAGACTAGATGGGCTGAATGGTTCTTATCTGCCGGTGACACATTCTATGTCTCTATATAGATTATTGGGCAGACTAGATGGGCTGAATGGTTCTTATCTGCCAGTGACACATTCTATGTCTCTATATAGATTATTGTGCAGACTAGATGGGCTGAATGGTTCTTATCTGCCGGTGACACATTCTATGTCTCTATATAGATTATTGTGCAGACTAGATGGGCTGAATGGTTCTTATCTGCCGGTGACACATTCTATGTCTCTATATAGATTATTGTGCAGACTAGATGGGCTGAATGGTTCTTATCTGCCGGTGACACATTCTATGTCTCTATATAGATTATTGGGCAGACTAGATGGACCGAATGGTTCTTATCTGCCGGTGACACATTCTATGTCTCTATATAGATTATTGTGCAGACTAGATGGGCTGAATGGTTCTTATCTGCCGGTGACACATTCTATGTCTCTATATAGATTATTGGGCAGACTAGATGGGCTGAATGGTTCTTATCTGCCGGTGACACATTCTATGTCTCTATATAGATTATTGTGCAGACTAGATGGGCTGAATGGTTCTTATCTGCCGGTGACACATTCTATGTCTCTATATAGATTATTGTGCAGACTAGATGGGCTGAATGGTTCTTATCTGCCGGTGACACATTCTATGTCTCTATATAGATTATTGGGCAGACTAGATGGGCTGAATGGTTCTTATCTGCCGGTGACACATTCTATGTCTCTATATAGATTATTGTGCAGACTAGATGGGCTGAATGGTTCTTATCTGCCGGTGACACATTCTATGTCTCTATATAGATTATTGTGCAGACTAGATGGGCTGAATGGTTCTTATCTGCCGGTGACACATTCTATGTCTCTATATAGATTATTGTGCAGACTAGATGGGCTGAATGGTTCTTATCTGCCGGTGACACATTCTATGTCTCTATACAGATTATTGTGCAGACTAGATGGGCTGAATGGTTCTTATCTGCCGGTGACACATTCTATGTATCTATGTCTCTATATAGATTATTGTGCAGACTAGATGGGCTGAATGGTTCTTATCTGCCGGTGACACATTCTATGTCTCTATATAGATTATTGTGCAGACTAGATGGGCTGAATGGTTCTTATCTGCAGGTGACACATTCTATGTCTCTATATAGATTATTGTGCAGACTAGATGGGCTGAATGGTTCTTATCTGCCGGTGACACATTCTATGTCTCTATATAGATTATTGTGCAGACTAGATGGGCTGAATGGTTCTTATCTGCCGGTGACACATTCTATGTCTCTATATAGATTATTGTGCAGACTAGATGGGCTGAATGGTTCTTATCTGCCGGTGACACATTCTATGTCTCTATACAGATTATTGTGCAGACTAGATGGGCTGAATGGTTCTTATCTGCCGGTGACACATTCTATGTATCTATGTCTCTATATAGATTATTGTGCAGACTAGATGGGCTGAATGGTTCTTATCTGCCGGTGACACATTCTATGTCTCTATATAGATTATTGGGCAGACTAGATGGACCGAATGGGTCTTATCTGCCGGTGACACATTCTATGTCTCTATATAGATTATTGGGCAGACTAGATGGGCTGAATGGTTCTTATCTGCCAGTGACACATTCTATGTTTCTATATAGATTATTGTGCAGACTAGATGGGCTGAATGGTTCTTATCTGCCAGTGACACATTCTATGTCTCTATGTCTCTATATAGATTATTGTGCAGACTAGATGGGCTGAATGGTTCTTATCTGCCGGTGACACATTCTATGTCTCTATATAGATTATTGGGCAGACTAGATGGACCGAATGGTCCTTATCTGCCGGTGACACATTCTATGTATCTATGTCTCTATATAGATTATTGTGCAGACTAGATGGGCTGAATGGTTCTTATCTGCCGGTGACACATTCTATGTCTCTATATAGATTATTGTGCAGACTAGATGGGCTGAATGGTTCTTATCTGCCGGTGACACATTCTATGTCTCTATATAGATTATTGTGCAGACTAGATGGGATGAATGGTTCTTATCTGCCGGTGACACATTCTATGTCTCTATATAGATTATTGGGCAGGCTAGATGGGCTGAATGGTTCTTATCTGCCGGTGACACATTCTATGTCTCTATATAGATTATTGGGCAGGCTAGATGGGCTGAATGGTTCTTATCTGCCGGTGACACATTCTATGTCTCTATATACATTATTGTGCAGACTAGATGGGCTGAATGCTTCTTATCTGCCGGTGAAACATTCTATGTTTCTATGTCTCTATATAGATTATTGTGCAGACTAGATGGGCTGAATGGTTCTTATCTGCCGGTGACACATTCTATGTCTCTATATAGATTATTGGGCAGGCTAGATGGGCTGAATGGTTCTTATCTGCCACTGACACATTCTATGTTTCTATGTCTCTATATAGATTATTGGGCAGACTAGATGGGCTGAATGGTTCTTATCTGCAGGTGACACATTCTATGTCTCTATATAGATTATTGTGCAGACTAGATGGGCTGAATGGGTCTTATCTGCCGGTGACACATTCTATGTCTCTATATAGATTACTGTGCAGACTAGATGGGCTGAATGGTTCTTATCTGCCGGTGACACATTCTATGTTTCTATGTCTCTATATAGATTATTGTACAGACTAGATGGGCTGAATGGTTCTTATCTGCCGGTGACACATTCTATGTCTCTATATACATTATTGTGCAGACTAGATGGGCTGAATGGTTCTTATCTGCCGGTGACACATTCTATGTCTATATAGATTATTGGGCAGACTAGATGGGCTAAATGGTTCTTATCTGCCGGTGACACATTCTATGTCTATATAGATTATTGGGCAGACTAGATGGGCTAAATGGTTCTTATCTGCCGGTGACACATTCTATGTCTATATAGATTATTGGGCAGACTAGATGGGCTAAATGGTTCTTATCTGCAGGTGACACATTCTATGTCTCTATATAGATTATTGTGCAGATTAGATGGGCTGAATGGTTCTTATCTGCCGGTGACACATTCTATGTTTCTATGTCTCTATATAGATTATTGTGCAGACTAGATGGGCTGAATGGTTCTTATCTGCCGGTGACACATTCTATGTCTCTATATAGATTATTGTGCAGACTAGATGGGCTGAATGGTTCTTATCTGCCGGTGACACATTCTATGTCTCTATATAGATTATTGTGCAGACTAGATGGGCTGAATGGTTCTTATCTGCCGGTGACACATTCTATGTCTCTATATAGATTATTGTGCAGACTAGATGGGCTGAATGGTTCTTATCTGCCGGTGACACATTCTATGTCTCTATATAGATTATTGTGCAGACTAGATAGGCTGAATGGTTCTTATCTGCCAGTGACACATTCTATGTCTCTATATAGATTATTGTGCAGACTAGATGGGCTGAATGGTTCTTATCTGCCGGTGACACACTCTATGTCTCTATATAGATTATTGTGCAGACTAGATGGGCTGAATGGTTCTTATCTGCCGGTGACACATTCTATGTCTCTATATAGATTATTGTGCAGACTAGATGGGCTGAATGGTTCTTATCTGCCGGTGACACATTCTATGTCTCTATATAGATTATTGTGCAGACTAGATGGGCTGAATGGTTCTTATCTGCCGGTGACACATTCTATGTTTCTATGATTCTTAGAGGCTAAGGTGGAAATATGATCGCTTCAGTAACAGCCCAACATGTCCTGCACTCCGCTCCTCCCATAGGATACAAAATAGAAAGCACGTAACCTACGGCCGTTTCGCCTGAGAGGCTTCTTCCGGGTCACATGATCGGCTTCTTCCGGGTCACATGATCGGCTTCTTCCGGGTCACATGATCGGCTTCTCAAGTTCACTTTATTTATATTGGATATAACGGAAGGCGAAAATATCAATTTACGTGAAAAACTGAACAACAATATAACCAGTACCCTATAACATTACACTCAAAAAAAAAAAAAATCACCAAAAACAATATATATTAAAAAATGATTGTTTATGTATTTGATAGTAAATAAATATGTGTAATTTTTGGTGATTTCTCCTCTTCAATGTTTTTCCCTGGTGGTCTCAACTTACAGTGACCCTTCCCTGTGTCTCACTGGTGGCCTTTTGTCAGAATGCAAATGCCTTGTGTCTCTCTGGGGGTCTCACCTCTCAGTGCACCCCCCCTGTGTCTCTCTGGTGGTCTCCCCTCACAGTGTCCCTCTCCCTGTGTATCTCTGGTGGCCTTTTGTCAGAATGCAAATGCCTTGTGTCTCTCTGGGGGTCTCACCTCTCAGTGCACTCCCCCTGTGTCTCTCTGGTGGTCTCCCCTCACAGTGTCCCTCCCCCTGTGTCTCTCTGGTGGTCTCCCCTCACAGTGTCCCTCTCCCTGTGTATCTCTGGTGGTCTCACCTCACAGTACACTCTCCCTGTGTCTCTCTGGTGGTCTCCCCTCACAGTGTCCCTCTCCCTGTGTATCTCTGGTGGTCTCACCTCACAGTACACTCTCCCTGTGTCTCTCTGGTGGTCTCTCTGGTGGCCTCTCCTCACAACATCTAATCCACGTATGTCTCTTGTGGTCTCTCCTTGCAGTACCACCTTCCTGTGTTTCTCTTGTGGTCTCACCTCACAATGCACTCTCCCTGTGTCTTTTTGGTCATCTCTCCTCACAACGTCACTTCCCTGTGTCTCTCTGGGGGCCTCTTTGTCACAGTGCCGCCTCCTTATGTCTTTCTGGTGGTCTCACCTTACAGTGGCCACATATCACTGTATCTCTCTGGTGGTCTCTCCGCACACTGTGCCTCCTTCCTATGTTTCTCTGGAAGAGTCCCCTCACAGTGCCTCTGCTATGTGTCTCTCTAGTGGTCTTACCTTAGAGTGACCCTGCCCTGTGTCTCTCCGGTAGTCTTTTGTCACAATGCACCCTCCCTGTGTCTTTCAGGTGGTCTCCCCTCACAGTGCCCCCTCTGTGACGGAACCCCCAGGTACCCCTGCTGGGTTCCTCTGCCAGTCTCTGCTTCCTACAGCCCTCACAAGGTCTGAGAACAGTGATTTTATCCCCTGGGATCTCCTGATCTCTCCAGTCATCCAAATCACTCACAGAGAATTAGTGCAGGATGAAGATTAATAACACTTTATTGGAACAGAAAAAGACTCTTAAATACAGACATAATCAAGTTAACATAACTCAACCCACATATTAACATGCAACACAACAAGAACTAAACAACACTACAGATATACAATAACACATCATAATTAGTTTAACAGTAAATTCAATTAACATAGAACAGTGGATGAGGGAATAAACTATCAATCATTGTCCCTGACTGCCCTGTGACACATTGTAATCCTTCAGCGTGGTCTACTCACAGAATTATGCTTTATACATAAACCAACAGACAAAACAGAATCTGACTAAATAATCACAATAGACCTACAGTTGTAAGCCAGGGCCAGTCAGGATGACAGAGGGCACAATCTGGGGACACGATTGTGGCAAACCTAGCCACTTGGGAATGCCTAAGATAGAATGGTTGTGCCTATTTTCTGTTGTGTACTGCGCGCCGGTATAGTGTGGCGTCTCCGGCTATGTGTAATTTATGCTGTACTGTGTATGTCTGTTCGAATCCTTCCCATTCGTTAGCATTGTTATTAAAACTGACTAAGTTGTATATTTTGAAGTAGAAAGTGACAGTTGAGTGACCTGCTTTAAATATCAGTCTTTTTGAATAAAGTGGTAGTTGACTCTCAGACTGTGTTTCGTCTGGTTCTTGGGAGGATTTGGGAATATTGTCTGCTTCCAGCTTTGTACTTGGTTATTGCATTCTACCAGCAGAGATCATGGGATTATAAAATTGCAGCTCCGCAACAATTGGTGGCAAGCGGCGGGATCCAACCGTACAGCAAGAAAAACGCTGTTTATACAATTGGAATTGACATACTGGAAAGCAGAAGGCAATTGATACAGATGCAGAAGTGAATGGGGACGGACTACACCATATTGAAACGGCAAACGTTAAAGGAGCTGTTGGAAGCCAGGGGTAAGATAGCCAGCAATAAGCCTAAAGCAAGACTTATTGCCGAGCTAATGGAAGGAGACCGAGCTCGTAGTGCTAAACCCCCAGCAAACATGGAGGAGACCCCATTTGAACGAGAAATGAGAACAAGATTGGCATTTTGGCCCGCTCCAGTATCTCCAGAAATTATGACCATAATTTGGGCGGATGCACAGGAGTACGTGATGGCGCAAAGGAATCAAGCCTTCTCACCTCAAGCAGAAACCGCTGCTGTTTCAACTGTGGGCCAGGGAAGGCCAAAAATACCATATCATGCATTTAAAACTTTTTGCGAGGATAAAGACGAAATAGATGGATTCTTGCAAGATTTTGAAAGATTGTGTGACTTGCATGATGTAGAGCAAGCTATGTGGGTACCTTTGTTGGCAGGCAAACTGTCTGGGCGTGCAGCAGACGCCTACCGGGCTGTACCCAGAGAGGACAGCAAGAATTATGACAAGGTAAAGCAGGCGCTATTAGAAAGGTATGCCATTACCCCAGAGGCATACCGGCGCAAGTTCCGAGAATTGAAAAAAGGGGACAAAGACTCACATGCGGAGTGGGCACACAAGCTTGACCAAGCCTCACAAGGCTGGATACAAGCCAGCAGAGCTACCACCATGGAAGAGTTACGCCAGATGTTGCTACTGGAGCAGTTTTGTAATGGCCTGGCACCAGAGGCTCAAGAATGGGTGAATGACCGAAATCCTCACACCCTAACCGAAGCGGCACGATTGGCCGACCAACATTATGATGCTAGGAGGCATCATAAAAATAATAACCGAGGGTATGCAAAACCCAACCCACAACCGTTTCCAGTTATTGCTCCTGCCCCAGCGACAGCACCATCCAGACCAGCACTTGTGGGACAACCTCCCCACTCCCGTTATAATGGCAGGTCCAACATCCAGTGCCATGCCTGTAAGCAATGGGGGCACATGGCCCGGGAGTGCACCCAAAACCGGAGCCGCAAGAACTGGAATCAGCTCCGGCAGAATATGGCCCCGCGGGCAGCTGCTCATTATTATCATGCAGAGCCAACTTTGTCAGGAGTGCCGCTTGAGTCGGCTTATGAACCCCTGGGCGTTTTGCACGATGTAATGTCCATCCATGCTACTGACAACCGACAACCACATTGCCAGACCGTGACTCTGGAAGGGAAAGAGGTACAGGGGCTACGTGATTCCAGCGCTACCTTAACTTTGGTTGCCCCGCATTTGGTGTCAGGATCAGCACATACCGGGGGATCGGTAGCAGTCCGGGTAGCAGGGGATGCCATGTACCGGCTACCAACTGCCAAGGTACATCTGAATTGGGGTGCGGGGGAAGGTATGGTGGAGGTGGGGCTGATGCACAAGTTACCAGCTGATGTTGTTTTGGGGAATGACCTGGGGCAAATGACTTCCGCTTTTGTGCCCCAAAGTCCTCGCCATGAGGCATATCCAGTGACCACCCGTCAGCAGGCTCGCACCACGGTTTCATCTTCCACACACTCTGAGGCTCAGGTAAAAGACAATGTACCCCGTGTAACCCGTGTTTCCTGGGATACCCCGACTGACTTTGAGGCAGAGGTTAAAAACGATCCCACGTGGCAAATTTATAAGGATAAGGCGACAGCTGGTCAGACAGGTTTAGAGGGAGAACAGTATGTATGGGAGAAAAATCTGTTATATCGTGTTGCTGAGCGGGTGGTAGGGGGGTCTGTACATGTGACTAATAAGCAGCTTATAGTGCCCCAGAAATACCGGCAGGAACTGCTTAGAATTGCCCACGATATTCCGCTGTCTGGGCATTTAGGGATGACAAGAACGAGGTACAGATTGACACATGCATTTTTCTGGCCAGGTATATCTAGAGATGTGAGACAGTATTGTCAGACATGTGACATTTGTCAGAGAGTGGGAAAAAGGGGTGACCGCCACAAAGCAAAATTGTGCCCCCTTCCCATTATTGAAGAACCCTTTAGCAGAGTAGCAGTGGATATAGTAGGACCACTGTCCAAGCCTAGCCCTTCCGGCAAGCGGTATATTCTGACCATTGTAGATTATGCCACCCGGTACCCGGAGGCTATAGCCCTTTCCAATATACAAGCAGAAACGGTAGCCGAAGCTATGATGAAGATATTTTCCAGGATGGGATTTCCCCAAGAGATAATTTCGGATAGGGGGACCCAATTTACAGCCGAAGTGACCCACCAGCTATGGAAGTTATGTGGCATTAAGCCAATTGTAAATTCTGCCTATGACCCGCAGTCCAATGGGTTGTGTGAGCGCTTTAACGGTACCTTGAAGCAGATGCTCAGGACATTTGGGGAGTCCCATAAAGACTGGGAGAGGTTTTTACCCCATCTGCTTTTTGCATACTGGGAAGTGCCACAGGAATCTACCGGCTTCTCTCCGTTTGAGTTATTGTTTGGGAGAAGGGTGAGGGGACCCCTAGACTTAATTAGAGAACATTGGGAGGGGGGGAGCAGTGCAGATGGAGTCCCCATTGTGCCATACGTGCTGGAGTTCCGGGACCGCTTGGAGGCTCTAACCCAAACCGTACGGGAGAACCTCCGGGCGGCTCAGCGGCGACAGCGCCGGTGGTACGATAGGGGAGCCAGAGACCGTAGCTTTCAGGTGGGACAGAAAGTTCTAATTTTGAAACCTGTCCGCACAGACAAGCTACAGGCCACCTGGCAGGGCCCATACCAAGTGGTAGAACAGAGATGTGACACCACTTATGTGATCGGCCCGTGCTCTGGGGTAGGGAAACGACGCATGCTCCATGTGAACATGCTCAAACCCTATCACCAGAGAATAGAGGAGGTAGCAGCCATCTGTGCCCCAGCCACTGAGGATTATGAGAATCTGCCCTTGCCAGACATGTTAGAAAAGGAAGATTCTGCAGAAAACGCTACAGGTGTGCAGCTGGGGGAGCGGCTAAGTCCCCAGGAGCGTGCCCAGGTACAGGAGTTGATTGTGGCAAAAGGTGCTACCTTCTCCAATTTACCAGGGTACACTCTGTTAGCTACCCACCGAGTAGAGACCCCAGGACAGCTCCCTATGAGACAGAACTTGAGAAATGATCTGTGAGCACTCCCCCGGACATCCCCAAGCCGATCCGTTGGGATCAGACTGTGTATGCCGGCTTGGTTTTGGGGGAGCATTGTGGCAAACCTAGCCACTTGGGACTGCCTAAGATAGAATGGTTGTGCCTATTTTCTGTTGTGTACTGCGCGCCGGTATAGTGTGGCATCTCCGGCTATGTGTAATTTATGCTGTACTGTGTATGTCTGTTCGAATCCTTCCCATTCGTTAGCATTGCTATTAAAACTGACTAAGTTGTATATTTTGAAGTAGAAAGTGACAGATGAGTGACCTGCTTTAAATATCAGTCTTTTTGAATAAAGTGTCAGTTGACTCTCAGACTGTGTTTCGTCTGGTTCTTGGGAGGATTTGGGAATATTGCCTGCTTCCAGCTTTGTACTTGGTTATTGCATTCTACCAGCAGAGATCCTGGGATTATAAAATTGCAGCTCCGCAACAACGATTAAAGGGTACAGTGATCAACCAGGGCAACAACAGCATATTTATATTGTAATGTCAATGCAAAGTGCAAACTTAACCATTGTACCCACCTCCCCTTTTCAATGTCAGGGCCCATAATCTATAAGGAGGAGGCAGGACATTATTTCTCTCCAAGAACCCCAGTAATGGAGAGATCTGTCAAACCATCCACTTGTCTCTCTGGTGGTCTTCTATCAACATGCATCATCTTTATGTCTCTCAAGTGGTCCCTGTTTTTATTGCCCCCTCTAATCATTCAACCTTGGCCTTCTCCTTGTCTCCCAGCATTGCAGAGTCTTTGCTTCCTGGAGCCCAGTTCCATCGCTATATAAAGGAAGATCAGAGTGTGGTGCGGTCCAGCTCTCCATATTCTCTCAGCTCCGAGGTGGCATCACATATAGACTTTGGTAAGATTCATGGCCTTAATGTATCGTTAACGATCAGGTGAGTAATAATAATACCGTTTTATTGTTCATTATCCTGGGGATGGATTGTCCAGGGGGAAGGATTGTTTCATGTGAAATGGGCAATAGAAATGGGCAATAGAAATGGCCACCTACACTACACTAGTAGAATTAAAGTTAGTAACCACAGTATGCTGGATAGCAGGAGAGATGGGTGGTGGAATTAAAGGGCAGGTTGGTGTCTCTGACATGGGATTACAGGGCAGCTAGGTATCTCTGTGGCGTGGTTATAGGACTTTTGGATGTGGTGGCATTAGAGGATAGGTGGAAGTCATGCATGGGGTTAAAGGGCAGTTTAGTGTATGTGAAGTAGGGTTATATGGCAGTTGGGTATATTTGGAGTAGGGTTTTAGGGCAGTTAAGTGTATGTGGAATAGGGTTATAGGAAAGTGTGGTGTCTGTGGAGTAGGGTTATAGGGCAGTTGGGTCTATGTGGGGTGTGGTTATAGGGCAGTTGGGTATCTGTACAGTGAGGTTATAGGGCAGTTGGGTATCTGTGTGGTGGGGTTATAGGGCAGTTGGTTGTCTGAGCGTTTGGTCATAGGGCAGTTGGGTATCTGTGCAGTGAGGTTATAGGGAAGTTGGGTATCTGTGTGGTGGGGTTATGGGGCAGTTGGGTGTATGTAGAGTTGGGGTATAGAGCAGTTGGGTGTCTGTGGAGTAGGCTTATAGGGCAGTTGAGTGTCTGTGGAGTAGGCGTATAGGGCATTTGGGTGTATGTGGAGTAGGGTTATAGGGCAGTTGGGTGTATGTGGAGTAGGGTTATAGGGCAGTTGGGTCTATGTGGGGTGTGGTTATAGGGAAGTTGGGTAACTGTGCGGTGGGGTTATAAGGCAGTTGGGTATCTGAGCGTGGGGTCATAGGGCAGTTGGGTATCTGTGCGGTGGGCTTATAAGGCAGTTGGGTGTCTGTGTGGTGGGGTTATAAGGCAGTTGGGTGTCTGAACCTGTCATCATAGGGCAGTTGGGTATCTGTGCGGTGGGGTTATAAGACAGTTGGGTGTCTGAGCGTGTCGTCATAGGGCAGTTGGGTATCTGTGCCGTGGGGTTATAGGCAGTTGGGTATCTGTGTGGTGTGGTTATAAGGCAGTTGTGTGTCTGAACCTGTCATCATAGGGCAGTTGGGTATCTGTGTGGTGGGGTTATAAGACAGTTGGGTGTCTGAGCATGTCATCATAGGGCAGTTGGGTATCTGTGCGGTGGGGTTGTAAGGCAGTTGGGTGTCTGAGCGTGTCGTCATAGGGCAGTTGGGTTTCTGTGCTTAGGGTTATAAGGCAGTTGGGTGTCTGAGTGTCTAGTCATAGGGCAGTTGGGTATCTGTGCAGTGGGGTTATAAGGCAGTTGGGTGTCTGAGCGTGTCGTCATAGGGCAGTGGGGTATCTGTGCGGTGGGGTTATAAGGCAGTTGGGTGTCTGAACCTGTCGTCATAGGGCAGTTGTGTATCTGTGCGGTGGGGTTATAAGACAGTTGGGTGTCTGAGCGTGTCGTCATAGGGCAGTTGGGTATCTGTGCGGTGGGGTTATAGGGCAGTTTGGTATCTGTGCGGTGGGGTTATAGGGCAGTTGGGTGTCTGAACCTGTCGTCATAGGGTAGTTGGGTATCTGTGTGGTGGGGTTATAAGGCAGTTGGGTGTCTGAGCATGTCGTCATAGGGCAGTTGGGTATCTGTGCCGTGGGGTTATAGGGCAGTTTGGTATCTGTGCGGTGGGGTTATAGGGCAGTTGGCTATCTGTGTGGTGGGGTTATAAGGCAGTTGGGTGTCTGAACCTGTCGTCATAGGGCAGTTGGGTATCTGTGTGGTGGGGTTTTAAGACAGCTGGGTGTCTGAGCGTGTCGTCATAGGGCAGTTGGGTATCTGTGCGGTGGGGTTGTAAGGCAGTTGGGTGTCTGAGCGTGTCGTCATAGGGCAGTTGGGTATCTTTGCTTGGGGTTATAAGGCAGTTGGGTGTCTGAGCGTCTCGTCATAGGGCATATGGGTATCTGTGCAGTGGGGTTATAAGGCAGTTGGGTGTCTGAGCGTGTCGTCCTAGGGCAGTTTGGTATCTGTGCGGTGGGGTTATAAGGCAGTTGGGCGTCTGAGCGTGTCGTCATAGGGCAGTTGGGTATCTGTGCGGTGGGGTTATAAGGAAGTTGGGTGTCTGAAAATGTCGTCATAGGGCAGTTGGGTATCTGTGCTTGGGGTTATAGGACAGTTGGGTGTTTGAGGGTAGGTTTATAGGGCAGGTGAGAATCTGTGCAGTGAGTATTTAAATCTATGTGCATGGGAAATAATATTTCATTTCACTTCTTGGTGTAGTTGGGGGGCTGCATCGATTCCCACCACACAGGAAGGTTATGAATCGTACGGGGGCAGAATTCCACCTGGGGGTCACGCCATCTGTATTACGAGAGAGATATAACCTGTCAGCGAGTGACATCGGAACACACCCCAATAACAGCCAAGGGTGTGCACAGGTAACCTGATCTCCGCTCCCCTGGTGGGGTCCGCAATGTTTCTTTTCTCACTGGGTGGTAACACTGTCTCCATCTATTCTGCCCACTGTCTATCTGCAGCAGATCTCTCTCTTTGCCTTTAGAACATTATCTTTAGAACACGATCAGTGCAGAGTTCTCTTTAGAGCGTTCTCTTTAGAACAGGATCGGTTCAGCGTTCTCTTTAGAGCATGATCGGTTCAGCGTTCTCTTTAGAGCTTTCTCTTTAGAACAGGATCGGTTCAGAGTTCTCTTTAGAACATGATCGGTTCAGAGTTCTCTTTAGAACATGATCGGTTCAGAGTTCTCTTTAGAGTGTTCTCTTTAGAGCTTTCTCTTTAGAACATGATCGGTTCAGAGTTCTCTTTAGAACATGATCGGTACAGAGTTCTCTTTAGAGTGTTCTCTTTAGAATATGATCGGTTCAGAGTTCTCTTTAGAGTGTTCTCTTTAGAGCTTTCTCTTTAGAACATGATCGGTTCAGAGTTCTCTTTAGAACATGATCGGTACAGAGTTCTCTTTAGAGTGTTCTCTTTAGAACATGATCGGTTCAGAGTTCTCTTTAGAACATGATCGGTACAGAGTTCTCTTTTTATTGTGTTCTCTTTAGAACATGATCGGTTCAGTGTTCTCTTTAGAGTATGATCGGTTCAGAGTTCTCTTTAGAGCATGATCGGTTCAGTGTTCTCTTTAGAGTATGATCGGTTCAGAGTTCTCTTTAGAGCATGATCGGTTCAGTGTTCTCTTTAGAGTGTCCTCTTTAGAACATGATCGGTTCAGAGTTCTCTTTAGAACATGATCGGTTCAGAGTTCTCTTTAGAGTGTTCTCTTTAGAACATGATCGGTACAGAGTTCTCTTTAGAGTGTTCTCTTTAGACCATGATCGGTTCAGAGTTCTCTTTAGAGCTTTCTCTTTAGAACATGATCGGTTTAGAGTTCTCTTTAGAACATGATCGGTTTAGAGTTCTCTTTAGACCATGATCGGTTCAGAGTTCTCTTTAGAGCTTTCTCTTTAGAACATGATCGGTTTAGAGTTCTCTTTAGAACATGATCGGTTCAGAGTTCTCTTTAGAGTATGATCGGTTCAGAGTTCTCTTTAGAGTCTGATCGGTTCAGAGTTCTCTTTAGAGTGTGAATGGTTCAGAGCCATGATTCCTTGTGCTTTTCCCATAGATTTGTGAACAGCATTAACATCCCTCTTCCATCAATCCCACAGTCACCTTCTCCTCTCCTAGAGCAATGACCTGCTCTCTAATGCAGCAATTCTAAATCTCTTTTCTATGTTCTCAGTTTTTGGAACAGTATTTTCACCCCTCGGATCTCTCTGAATTCATGCATCTCTTTGGAGGAGGCTTTGCCCATCGGTCAGAGGTGGATCAAGTGGTGGGTGAACAAGGAAGAGGTCGAGCAGGGCTGGAAGCCAGTCTTGATGTGGAGTATATCATGAGCACAGGAGCTAACATCTCTACTTGGGTGTTCAGTAACCCAGGTGAGATCCTGCTTGGTAGATTCCCAGGAGCCCATGTGAGGGCTCGGGAATAGTGATGTCAAGAAAGAAACGTTGGTTCCTTTAATTGGTGTTGTTTTCAGGACGTCACGAGTCCCAGGAGCCCTTCCTGAACTGGATGCTGCTGCTGAGTAACATGTCCACCATCCCTTTGGTCCATACCATCAGCTATGGAGACGATGAGGACAGCCTGTCTTTAGCCTACATGCAGAGGATCAATGTGGAGTTCATGAAAGCTGCCAGCAGAGGTCTGACCATCCTATTTGCTTCAGGTACTGTGTGAAAAGCCTTCCCTAATCCTCTAGATTGTGGGCTCATTAGCTAAGCCATTGTGCTTACCTATTAAATGTCAGTATCATTTATCCAGCATCACGTGGCTCTCATCAGTGTGGTTAGCCCATGAGCTCAAACTCCGTATTTTGAGTTGGTAATTGACAGGTAAAACTATATTTATTGCAGGTGATGATGGTGCTGGGTGCAAAGAAGAGGGGAAAGACAAAAATCGATTTCGACCCAGCTTTCCAGCTTCTAGGTGAGATGTAGAACCCGCAGATACCCTCTGTACCCCAAAACACAGAGTAAGAGATACAGCTTATATCCCAAATTCAGAGCCAGCGATAGTCTGTACCCCAAATACATAGCCACTGATAGTCTGTACCCCAAAAACAGAGCCAGCGATAGTCTGTACCCCAAATACAGAGCCAGCGATAGTCTGTACCCCAAATACAGACCCAGCTATACAGTCTATATCCCAAATACAGAGCCAGCGATACAGTCTATATCCCAAATTCAGAGCCAGCGATAGTCTGTACCCCAAATACATAGCCACTGATAGTCTGTACCCCAAAAACAGAGCCAGCGATAGTCTGTACCCCAAAAACAGAGCCAGCGATAGTCTGTACCCCAAATACAGAGCCAGCGATAGTCTGTACCCCAAAAACAGAGCCAGCGATAGTCTGTACCCCAAATACAGAGCCAGCGATAGTCTGTACCCCAAAAACAGAGCCAGCGATAGTCTGTACCCCAAATACAGAGCCAGCGATAGTCTGTACCCCAAATACATAGCCACTGATAGTCTGTACCCCAAAAACAGAGCCAGCGATAGTCTGTACCCCAAATACAGAGCCACTGATAGTCTGTACCCCAAAAACAGAGCCAGCGATAGTCTGTACCCCAAATACAGAGCCAGCGATAGTCTGTACCCCAAATACATAGCCACTGATAGTCTGTACCCCAAAAACAGAGCCAGCGATAGTCTGTACCCCAAATACAGAGCCAGCGATAGTCTGTACCCCAAATACAGAGCCAGCGATAGTCTGTACCCCAAATACAGAGCCAGCGATAGTCTGTACCCCAAATACAGAGCCAGCGATACAGTCTGTACCCCAAATACAGACCCAGCTATACAGTCTGTACCCCAAATACAGAGCCAGCGATACAGTCTGTATCCCAAATACAGAGCCCGAGATACAGTCTGTACCCCAAATACAGAGCCAGCGATAGTCTGTACCCCAAATACAGACCCAGCTATACAGTCTATATCCCAAATACAGAGCCAGCGATACAGTCTATATCCCAAATACAGAGCCAGCGATAGTCTGTACCCCAAATACAGAGCCAGCGATAGTCTGTACCCCAAATACAGAGCCAGCGATAGTCTGTACCCCAAATACAGAGCCAGCGATAGTCTGTACCCCAAATACAGAGCCAGCGATACAGTCTGTACCCCAAATACAGACCCAGCTATACAGTCTGTACCCCAAATACAGAGCCAGCGACAGTCTGTACCCCAAATACAGAGCCAGCGATACAGCCTGTAACCCAAATACTAAGCCAGCGATACAGTCTGTACCCCAAATACAGAGCCAGCAATACAGTCTGTACCCCAAATACAGAGCCAGCGATACAGTCTGTACCCCAAATACAGAGCCAGAGATACAGTCTGTACCCCAAATACAGAGCCAGCGATACAGTCTGTACCCCAAATACAGAGCCCGAGATACAGTCTTTACCCCAAATACAGAGCCCGAGATACAGTCTGTACCCCAAATACAGAGCCAGAAGTCTGTACCTCAAATACAGAGCCAGCGATACAGTCTGTACCCCAAATACAGAGCCAGCGACAGTCTGTACCCCAAATACAGAGCCAGCGATACAGCCTGTAACCCAAATACAAAGCCAGCGATACAGTCTGTACCCCAAATACAGAGCCAGCAATACAGTCTGTACCCCAAATACAGAGCCAGCGATACAGTCTGTACCCCAAATACAGAGCCAGAGATACAGTCTGTACCCCAAATACAGAGCCAGCGATACAGTCTGTACCCCAAATACAGAGCCCGAGATACAGTCTTTACCCCAAATACAGAGCCCGAGATACAGTCTGTACCCCAAATACAGAGCCAGAAGTCTGTACCTCAAATACAGAGCCAGCGATACAGTCTGTACCCCAAATACAGAGCCAGCGACAGTCTGTACCCCAAATACAGAGCCAGCGATACAGCCTGTAACCCAAATACAAAGCCAGCGATACAGTCTGTACCCCAAATACAGAGCCAGCAATACAGTCTGTACCCCAAATACAGAGCCAGCGATACAGTCTGTACCCCAAATACAGAGCCAGAGATACAGTCTATATCCCAAATACAGAGCCAGCGATACCGTCTGTACCCCAAATACAGAGCCAGCGATACAGTCTATATCCAAAATACAGAGCCAGAGATACAGTCTGTACCCCAAATACAGAGCCAGCGACAGTCTGTACCCCAAATACAGAGCCAGCGATACAGCCTGTAACCCAAATACAAAGCCAGCGATACAGTCTGTACCCCAAATACAGAGCCAGCAATACAGTCTGTACCCCAAATACAGAGCCAGCGATACAGTCTGTACCCCAAATGCAGAGCCAGAGATACAGTCTATATCCCAAATACAGAGCCAGCGATACAGTCTATATCCAAAATACAGAGCCAGAGATACAGTCTGTACCCCAAATACAGAGCCAGAGATACAGTCTGTACCCCAAATACAGAGCCAGAGATACAGTCTATATCCCAAATACAGAGCCAGCGATACAGTCTGTACTCCAAATACAGAGCCAGAGATACAGTCTGTACCCCAAATACAGAGCCAGCGATAGTCTGTACCCCAAATACAGAGCCAGCGATACAGTCTGTACCCCAAATACAGAGCCAGCGATACAGTCTGTACCCCAAATACAGAGCCAGAGATACAGTCTATATCCCAAATACAGAGCCAGCGATACCGTCTGTACCCCAAATACAGAGCCAGCGATACAGTCTATATCCAAAATACAGAGCCAGAGATACAGTCTGTACCCCAAATACAGAGCCAGAGATACAGTCTGTACCCCAAATACAGAGCCAACGATACAGTCTGTACCCCAAATACAGAGCCAGCGATACAGTCTATATCCCAAATACAGAGCCAGAGATACAGTCTGTACCCCAAATACAGAGCCAGCTATACAGTCTGTACCCCAAATACAGAGCCAGCGATACAGTCTGTACCCCAAATACAGAGTCAGCGATACAGTCTGTACCCCAAATACAGAGCCAGCGATGCAGTCTGTATCCCAAATACAGAGCCAGCGATACAGTCTGTACCCCAAATACAGAGCCAGCGATACAGTCTGTACCCCAAATACAGAGCCAGCGATACAGTCTGTATCCCAAATACAGAGCCCGAGATACAGTCTGTACCCCAAATACAGAGCCAGCGATGCAGTCTGTATCCCAAATACAGAGCCAGCGATACAGTCTGTATCCCAAATACAGAGCCAGCGATAGTCTGTACCCCAAATACAGAGCCAGCGATACAGTCTGTACCCCAAATACAGAGCCAGCGATGCAGTCTGTATCCCAAATACAGTGCCCGAGATACAGTCTGTACCCCAAATACAGAGCCAGCGATGCAGTCTGTATCCCAAATACAGAGCCAGCGATACAGTCTGTACCCCAAATACAGAGCCAGCGATACAGTCTGTAACCCAAATACAGAGCCAGCGATACCGTCTGTACCCCAAATACAGAGTCCGAGATACAGTCTGTACCCCAAATACAGAGCCCGAGATACAGTCTGTACCCCAAATACAGAGCCCGAGATACAGTCTGTACCCCAAATACAGAGCCAACGATACAGTCTGTACCCCAAATACAGAGCCAGCGATACAGTCTGTACCCCAAATACAGAGCCAGCGATACCGTCTGTACCCCAAATACAGAGCCAGTGATACAGTCTGTACCCCAAATACAGAGCCAGCGATACAGCCTGTACCCCAAATACAGAGCCAGCGATACAGCCTGTACCCCAAATACAGAGCCAACGATACAGTCTGTATCCCAAATACAGAGCCAGCGATACAGTCTGTACCCCAAATACAGAGCCAGCGATACAGTCTGTACCCCAAATACAGAGCCAGCGATACAGTCTGTATCCCAAATACAGAGCCAGCGATACAGTCTGTATCCCAAATACAGAGCCAGCGATACCGTCTGTACCCCAAATACAGAGCCAGCGATACAGTCTTTACCCCAAATACAGAGCCAGCGATACAGCCTGTACCCCAAATACAGAGCCAACGATACAGTCTGTATCCCAAATACAGAGCCAGCGATACAGTCTGTACCCCAAATACAGAGCCAGCGATACCGTCTGTACCCCAAATACAGAGCCAGAGATACAGTCTGTACCCCAAATACAGAGCCAGCAATAGTCTGTACCCCAAATACAGAGCCAGCGATACAGCCTGTAACCCAAATACAGAGCCAGCGATACAGTCTGTTCCCCAAATACAGAGCGAGCGATACAGCCTGTATCCCAAATACAGAGTCAGCGATACAGTCTGTACCCCAAATACAGAGCCAGCGATACAGTCTGTACCCCAAATACAGAGTCCGAGATACAGTCTGTACCCCAAATACAGAGCCAGCGATGCAGTCTGTACCCCAAATACAGAGCCAGCGATACAGCCTGTACCCCAAATATATTCCCCTTATATTTACACAAAATCACAACAACCAAGACTTAACATTTAAAACATGATGGAGTTTGCAGGACATGAGACAATCTTAACCTCAGGATACAGAGGTTTTGGGTTCAGATAAATTTAACCTTGAAACATAGAAACATAAAATGTGTCGGCACCTAATTGAAGTAACTTCCCAATTAACACCTTCGTGTCAGGTACATCCAGCTGGCAACTTGATGTCGATGCCATAGGCAGCACTTAAATTCCGGCTCTGGGGCACCCATGATCGCTCCACGGAGGAGCAGCATCTTGTGGTTAGAGCTTCGGAAGTGAAAAAAAATTTACTTCCGACTCTCTGAAGCAACATTGCAATGAAAAAAAAAAAGACTTAATTAGCTAAAATCTAGGGTTAGAATAGTTGTTAGGGTTACAACTACATTAAAAATTAAAATATATTAATGTTTAGGTTTAAGGGTTAGAGTTGGGATTAAATTTAGGGTTCGGGATGGGGTCAAAAGGTCAATGTAGGAAAAAAAACACTATTTTTGGTTTATGCCCTATAACTCTCAAAATAATGCAGAAAAACTTGGAAACAAGCATATTTCTGAACTCTGGACAACATTTAGAGATTATTTAGATGGGGTCATTTTTTTTTTTTTCAAATTCTTTTTATTTGAGGGTTGCAAAGTATAGTATCATGTAAATACAATATTAAAAATGATAAAGCCAGCGGGTTGATACCTTAGTTTCATAACTACAGTGACATTTCTCCCTTTTTCACATTTTCAGTGTAACAAACATAACATAGATAAATCTTAAGTAAGTCACATGTCTACTTCCCAGAGACAAAATAATGAGAACAGTAAGAGATGACGAGTTCACAAGTGTGTGACTCTGAGCTTCAACACGATGTCATAAGTATAGGTAAAACCTCATCCTCATCTCAGTTGCTGTAAACATACGAGATAATCAACACCGATGTAATAATATACAGATTTTTCACAGTGTGACTACATGGATCTGACATAACTTAGCTGGGTATAGATGGGGTCATTTTTAATGATTGCATTTGTGTAAATTATTATTTAGGTCAAAGTTAGAAAAAGTGTATTTTTTTATTTTTTAATCATATTTTATGATTTCTGTTTGTAGTAAATTATAATATATTATGAACATAATAGTATCTAATGAAAGCCCTTCTTATGACGATAAAAACAATATATAATTTGTGTGGGTACAGTATGTGAGAAAGAAGAAAATTACAGCTAAACACAAACACCCCAGAAATGTAAAAACAGCCTTTGTCACCAAGGGAAAGTCAAGGTCAAAGGGTATTGTCACTAAGGGGTTAAAGGACAACATCTAAAAAGAGTATGACTCAATTTACAAACACAATAGAACAATGGCCTGTATCTCCCAGAACAGTGGCGTCCCGACGGGGGTGCTGACCGCACTGGGTGACACCCCAGCGGGGGTGACACCCGTGCTGCCGGCACCCCCCCTCAGCGCATCGCAGTGCTGAACTTTTTTTTTTCTGGCAGCCGCATCCGGATACTGAGTGGCAAAAAATTGCATATTAAGTGGCAAAATACTGGCATACTGAGTGGCAAAAAACTGGCATATTGAGTGTCTAAATATTGGCATATTGAATGGCAAAATAAAACTGGAATATATTAAATGGCAAAATACTGGCATATTATTGGGCAAATTGGCTGTGGCTTATTAATGACAAAATAATACTGGCATATTATTGGGCAAATTGGCTGTAGCATATTAATGGCAAAATAATACTGGCATTTAATTGGACAAACTGGCTGTGGCTTATTAATGACAAAATAATACTGGCATATTATTAGGCAAATTGTCTGGCTTATTAACAGCAAAATAATACTGGCATATTATCGGGCAAATTGGCTGTGCCATATTTATGGGCAAACACTGGCATATTAATGGGAAAACTGGTTTATTTTAATTGGCAAAGTGATGCTGTGGCATGGTCTGTGGGGCAAAATAATATGTACTATAAGGAAAGTGACACTAACTAGTTCTGTGGGGCAAAGTGACACTGTGGTATGTTCTGTGGGACACTGACACTGTGGCATGCCAAATTGTGTAGGTGCAATATGAGTGCAAGCCAAGTGCTGTGGGTGCAATATAGGTGCATGGCAAGTTCTGTGGGTGCTGTATGGGGCTGTGTTAAGTCCTTTAGGTGCAATGTGGGTGCAGAGGAAGGGAATAAAAAGGAATGCAATTTTTCAATAACATTTTTATTACATATGGAAATAGTTCAATATTAAAAAATTCAAATAAGTATAACTGCAACTAGTTATAGAGAGATAGAGAGATGTCTGTGTGTATAGATATGTTTTGTTTTAGAATTGACAATTGTCACCTCATGAGGCTTCTGTGTGTCGCATAATTATTGGCGGTCCCATGTGTGGCATATTTATTGGGCCCCATGTGTGGCATAATTAAGGGTCTCTTTTGTGTGGCATAATTATGGGGCGCTTGTGTGTGGCATAACTATGGGGCGTTTGTGTGTGGCATAATTAAGGGGCGCCTGTGTGTATGGCATAATTAATTGGGCTCTGAGGTGAAGCATAAATAATGGGCCTCTGGTCTGGCATAATTTATGGGGCTCCTGTGTGTGGCATAGTTATGGGGCTCCTGTGTGTGGCATAGTTATGGGGCTCCTGTGTGTGGCATAATTATGGGGCTCCTGTGTGTGTGGCATAATTATGGGGCACCTGTGTGTGGCATAGTTATGGGGCTCCTGTGTGTGGCATAGTTAAGGGGCTCCTGTGTGTGGCATAGTTATGGGGTTCCTGTGTGTGGCATAGTTATGAAGCTCCTGTGTGTGGCATAGTTATGGGGCTCCTGTGTGTGGCATAGTTATGGGGCTCCTGTGTGTGGCATAGTTATGGGGTTCCTGTGTGTGGCATAGTTATGAAGCTCCTGTGTGTGGCATAGTTATGGGGCTCCTGTGTGTGGCATAGTTATGGGGCTCCTGTGTGTGGCATAGTTATGGGCCTCCTGTGTGTGTCATAGTTATGGGGCTCCTGTATGTGGCATAGTTATGGGGTTCCTGTGTGTGGCATAGTTATGAAGCTCCTGTGTGTGGCATAGTTATGGGGCTCCTGTGTGTGGCATAGTTATGGGGCTCCTGTGTGTGGCATAGTTATGGGGTTCCTGTGTGTGGCATAGTTATGAAGCTCCTGTGTGTGGCATAGTTATGGGGCTCCTGTGTGTGGCATAGTTATGGGGCTCCTGTGTGTGGCATAGTTATGGGGCTCCTGTGTGTGGCATAGTTATGGGGTTCCTGTGTGTGGCATAGTTATGGGGCTCCTGTGTGTGGCATAGTTATGGGGTTCCTGTGTGTGGCATAGTTATGGGCCTCCTGTGTGTGTCATAGTTATGGGGCTCCTGTGTGTGGCATAGTTATAGGGCTCCTGTGTGTGGCATAGTTATGGGGCTCCTGTGTGTGTCATAGTTATGGGGCTCCTGTATGTGCCATATTTAATGGGCCATCTAACTGGCATTACTAAGGAATCTGTTTAGCATAGTATTGGAGGAAATCCAGGGGGGTGACACCATGAGTTACCGCACCGGGTGACACCAACCCTAGTGACACCTCTGTCCCAGAATACACATTCTGGCTGCCATCCAGAATAAACCCCACACCCTGGGCAGCATGTGGTAGAAGTCCAGCAGTATTAAAAACAGGGTGCCGCTGGTGCCCTCCATGTGTGTACAGGGCAATGGCACTGGGTATGGACATGCTTTCTGGCTGGGGAATAGGAAACTGGACAACATGCAGCAACATCAGAGCACATCAAAAGCCACTCAATATAGTTCAGGGGTCAAATGAACAGAAGTGTTGCTAGGGACAGTGCAATCACAGTACCCCTTCCCAGGCCAGGGATTTATATGTGGGGAAAGGGCTGTCACTCAGCCCTCTCCAAAACTATGGTCCATCGTCTGTGAGGAGGAGTCTGACCCCCAGGGCCCTCCAGGAATCCAGGGGACATAGATTAGAGTCTGCACACCTCTTGGATGTGCAATTACCCCAGTGCATTCATAATTACCCCCAGTGTGTTAGTAATTACCCTCGATGTTTGTTAATTCGATCCAGACCCTACCATGGTGCAGGTCATTGAATACATTTCAGAATTTAGGGTCATATTTAAACAGACTCTACTAGCAGTGACCAGTCCACGTACTCCAGATGAAGTAAATTGCTGTGTAGGACTTGCTAGCACTTAATCAGTCCTGCAGCCAAGCGATTATAGCCAGAGCCAGCCAGTCACTGGCCAACACTCAGGTCAAAGATAGAGCATAGTCGGTTACCCCAAACACCAGTGTTTATTGAATAGAAACACAGCTTTTATACACGTCATAAAGGGGGAAGTCAAGACATGGGGAAATATGACACATGACTCTTATTTCATACACAGTCAAAACAAAGGTCTATTAGGTCCTATATGCTGCAGGCAGGAACCACAACAATCTGGCAATCTGGTAGGTGATAGGAAGTGGCTTTTATAGGCAGAGAGTCAGCACATGACCAGACATAGCTGAGGAGAGTTGATAGTTATAACAAGGCTTTGTAGATTCATCATTGCTAGAACAAAGGTTAAACTATAAAAGACAGGCTGGTAAACTGGTAAAGTAGAGAGCTAGGAACATGGAAATCAGGGTTCAAGTCCAGGTACAGACTAGAAGGCACTTGACACCTAGATCTGAAACTAGGAACACATACAATAACATTTCTTCACACCTCTAAATGAACATTGCAAGCAAAACTACCACTTACATAAGATGTAACTAGTGACTTGTGTGTTTGAAACAGACAGATATATAAGACATATGGTACTTTTCATTTTCTATGCTAAAAATGAATTGCATATAAAAGTAAAATTAACATTATGTGTCTATCTCCTGCACCCATTTTGTGAATTTTACCTATGATGCAGCATTTTCCAAAATCTTTCAGCAAGTCCCAATTTACCACTGTGGACAGAGCCTGTATGATCATGCCATAAGGCACATCCCTGAACTCTTACTGGCTCCTGTGTGTCACTAGTGGACAGGACTAGGTGGCTATGTATACCTTTTTACATGCCTTCCAACACAAAAATCTTTCTGGAAGAGAGAGGAGATTAACCTGATCAAACAGGCTCATTACTCTGCCCACTTGGGATGTAATAGTTACATTAACCATTCCATTCAATGCAAGTTTATGATCAGAATTCAGACTTATAGACTGCATTCTGTGTCCCCAGCCCCAAAATGACATACATAAACCTCCAACCTCAATAATACAGAACCCCTTTCAAGGCCTCGGTCCATAGTCTGTAGGAATGAGACTGGCCCTTGGTCCTCTCCAGGAGCCCCAGTGATGGAGGTTTGTCACAGTGTTTATTACTCTCCTTTAAATATCAGCTTCGGTTCAATGAAGGTAAAATGACATAATTCATCCTGATAGAGCTATACAGAGCAAAGAATCAAAACAAAATGTCCACCCCTGATAAAGCTAAACAGGCAAAGATTCTAAACAACATGTCCGCCCCCTGATAAAGCTAAACAGGCAAAGATTCGAAACAACATGTCCACCCCTGATAGAGCTATACAGAGCAAAGATTCTAAATAACATGTCCACCCCCTGATAGAGCTATACAGGCAAAGATTCTAAACATGTCTGCCCGCTGATAGAGCTATACAGGCAAAGATTCTAAACATGTCTGCCCCCTGATAGAACTATACAGAGCAAAGATTCTAAACAACATGTCCGCCCCCTGATAGAGCTATACAGAGCAAAGATTCTAAACATGTCTGCCCCCTGATAGAACTATACAGAGCAAAGATTCTAAACAACATGTCCGCCCCCTGATAGCTATGCAGAGCAAAGATTCTAAACAACATGTCCGCCCCCTGATAGAGCTATACAGAGCAAAGATTCTAAACAACATGTCCGCCCCCTGATAGAACTATACAGAGCAAAGATTCTAAACAACATGTCCGCCCCCTGATAGAGCTATACAGAGCAAAGATTCTAAACATGTCTGCCCGCTGATAGAGCTATACAGGCAAAGATTCTAAACATGTCTGCCCCCTGATAGAACTATACAGAGCAAAGATTCTAAACAACATGTCCGCCCCCTGATAGCTATGCAGAGCAAAGATTCTAAACAACATGTCCGCCCCCTGATAGAGCTATACAGAGCAAAGATTCTAAACAACATGTCCGCCCCCTGATAGAGCTATACAGAGCAAAGATTCTAAACATGTCTGCCCCCTGATAGAACTATACAGAGCAAAGATTCTAAACAACATGTCCGCCCCCTGATAGCTATGCAGAGCAAAGATTCTAAACAACATGTCTGCCCCCTGATAGAGCTATACAGAGCAAAGATTCTAAACAACATGTCCGCCCCCTGATAGAGCTATACAGAGCAAAGATTCTAAACATGGAGGCGGCATGACGTGACGTCACACGCTAACGTACAGAGGCGGGTCCTGGAATTGGTGATGGGGAAAGAAAGAGTACAGCTAGCAAACTAACCTTTACGGGCTCCGAATCAGCATTTCTTCATATCTCCAAATTATCGCTTCTTTGTGCCTCTATACTGCTCTAAGAGAGGAATCAGTATCTGAATCGGTCAGCCAGCTGGGCTACTGGGTGCTCCACACCCCGCCCGGGAAAATAGACGAAGGCTTGTTTATTGTAACAGCAAGGAGGTGTTTGAGCAGACCCCACATGGAGATACCGGTGCCTGGTAGGAGAAAGCGTCTTCCAATACCACTAGACTGTAGCTTTTCATAGATAGACGAACAGACCAGATGAGGGAACAGACAGAATCTCTCTTTAACTAGTAACGCTGAACTATACAGAGTTGCAACTTAAAAGAGAAAGTAACTGACTTGCTGAAATCATAAACGGTGCACACAGCACTTAAGCCATTCTAACAGCACGTTTTTATCTCTAGCACGTTAAAAACCTGCTTTCCCTCAGCAGTTCACTTAAACTGACATAAATTTTTGCTATTTTAACAGCAGCATAAAATACAACTGATACACTGTATTTCTACTAACGGCAGTTCCAAACACCCAGATAATACTACGCTATAGAGTGGCAAGATAAAACTAATCTTCAGTTTCCACCTGTGATAGATTAACCAATGACTTATTAACTTAGAGCTTATACTAAAGGAAACACAAAAGACGTACATAGCCTTTACTAAAGTTCTCCATAAGAGCAGGGGTTTACTTTGTAGCGTGATAAACCTGTTCCCTTTAAGCAGATCACTCAAAACTGACATAGCTACCTGTTATCTCTACAGCAGCACAAAATACAACTGAAACACTGTATCCCTACGTATGGTAGTTTCAAACACTCAAATAATACTCTGTTACAGAGTGGCAAGATAAAAGGAACCTTCAGTCTATATCTGTGACAGACTAACCATATGACTTATTAATTCACAGATCATACTAAAGGGAAAAAAAAAAAAAAAAAAATTCTCTTTAATTTCATTAAAGCATTATATAACTTTGGTACCGGAAGATCTTTATACCTATAAACTTCTGATTAATCCCTAAACAGGGAAAGTTAAATCAGGTGCGGGAGAAGAGGGAAACAGAAAATCATGGCTCCCAAAAAAGAGAAAGAGAAAACCACTCAGGAGAAAAATAGACCTATAAATATTTTCTGCTCACCAAATCCACAACCTAATTTATTAGAACGCAGAAAATCTTTGATGGAGCAAAATAAGGAAGTAAATCAATTACCTGCATTGCAGACCCAAGAAACAACTGACCCTAATACCACATCAAATTTAATAACACAAGATTTCATAACAGATTTAATGCAGAATTTTTACACTAAAATCAAAGCAGATTTGGAAATAAATCTATCACAGATTAGAACTGACGTATCCCAAGTAAAAGATATACTAATAAACCAAGAAAAAAAAATACAAAAAATACAAGAAGAAAACATATCTCTACAACATATGAACAAGACACTGGAAAGCAAGGTCAAACAGTTAGAGTCAAAAGTTATAGATATGGAGGACCGTATTAGAAGGAAGAATCTAAGAATAAAAGGTATCCCAGAATCAATCCATAATGAGCAACTGGAACAATATTTGAAAGATCTTTTTGTAACAATTATCTCAGCTGAAGCCTTAGGAGACTATCCTTTTGAGAGGTTTCACAGAATTAACAGATATGCCCAAGCGCAAGATATACTCCCAAGAGATGTCATAATACGCTTTACTAGCTATTATGTAAAAAATCTAATTATGACTCAAGATCGGAAAAACGGAGAAAGAATAGAACCTTTCAAAGAAATACAAATTTATGGTGATATTTCATTTGCAACAAGGCAGGCCAGAAGACAGTTCCATGAAGTAACTTTAATCCTCAGGAACAGAAATGTTCGTTATAATTGGAGCTTCCCAACTGCTCTAAATATCATTTATGATGGGAAAAAAGTGCAGTTTAAAGACCACCAGGTGGCAAAGGAACAACTAATAACCTGGGGTCTAAACTAAATAACCCAGATTGATCTACTTTAAACCTCATGTTTGGAAAGATGGGAACGAGATTTAATCAAGTCTGAGTTATGGAGGCCCTGACTAAATTGGAGAGAAGCACACAGTTGACATTCTCAGAGGGGGGGACTACGGGGACCGGGGGGGGGATGGGGGGAGATCCGAAGGGGTCGTTTTCTGGGGGTCGGGGGCGGGGATTGGCTGTGGGGGGGATGGGACTAGTTTTTTTTTTTTTTTCTTTACACTAATTATTAATACACTTAATAAGATTACGCACTACATTTTAGTTTTAAATTTCATTCATAGTATTCACTTTAATATTTCGCTGACACATAACGATTTGACCTACACCCTACATTATTCTCTATTCAATTTGAATTAAACACTTAGTATTAGTTAAGATGTCCACAATCTCACTTCCTGCCATATCTCACTAAACACCGCTATTTCACAGATCAGTCTCAAATGACTCAACAATTCTTTAGTATTTAACTAACATCCACATAGCACTTTTACTTTCATTAAGTGCACTCACTCACAATTAACTGAACATATACGACTTTTTCCCCTCTCTCTTTTTCCTCTCCTGCCCCTCCCCCCTCCACTCCCCCTCGCCCCTTTTTTTTCCCCACCTTTTTCCTTTCCCCCCCGCCCTCCTCTTCCTTTCCTTTTCTTTCCCTTTTTATTTATTATTTCCCACACTTCTTCTCCTTTCCTTTTTTTTTTTTTTTTTTCTTTTCCTCCTTTTCTGCTCTCTCTTTCCCCTTCCCTCCCCTGTTTCTCGTGCTCCCCTTCCTGTCTTTTTACCCCTCTTATTAGATCTTTCTCTCCTGCTTCTTTCTTACCTTTATTTATTTATAAAATCGGCAAGATTCGGCTTTTTTTTTTATAATTCTTTAATAATTAAGATGAATTAAGTGAAATATACCCCTTACCACATTCCAGGACCAAATCATTCCTACTGTGGTTGTAGGATTTAGAGCTTAATTTAAGCAAATTTGCTTAATTAACTCTGGTGAAAATGAAGTGTGATGACAAGTATGAATGTAATGAATGGTTGGTTGTTGACTTCTCCGAGACATGGGCGGTAAAAATGGACCTCTACAAAACTTGGGATGTCCATTAAGTTAATGTCCCTGAATGCCCAGGGCCTAAATTCTCCACAAAAAAGAGGCCATTTATATAATACATTAGTGGATATGAAAATAGACATCGCACTCATTCAGGAAACACATTGGACAGAACCTCCAACTAGACTATGGAGATATAACAAATTCCCAAACATCTTTACGGCGAATATGGAAGGCTATAAAAAAAAAAGAGGAGTAGCGATCATTATTGCTAGGGACCTCAAATTTGAATTAATCTTTGAAGAAGCGGACCCACAGGGAAGATTCCAGTTACTGATAGCCAAGATAAACGATATCAGTTACACATTTCTTAACGTATATGCACCTAGTCAGGCTCCAGCTACCTTTTTGGATAAACTTCTAGATAAGATAGATCCTGTATTAGTGGGGCCCCTTATAGTTGGGGGAGATCTGAATGCTATAGCAGATCCGAAAAAAGATCGAAGCTCAAACGGAAGAAATACTATGGACATCAGCATGCCTAAATCAATAGATATTTCCCAGGTATTTAACAAACACTTTCTATTCGACAGTTGGAGAATCTCTAACCCAGAGGAAAGGGACTATACTTTTTATTCTAATCCGCATCAATCATACTCCCGTATCGATTATTTCCTCCTAAATGCACAATTAATTGATAAGATACAGAAAAGCACAATTGGTTCAATCACATGGTCAGACCATGCCCCAGTATTTCTGGAGATAAGCAATAACGTACAATATAGAATAAGAAACAAGTGGAGACTAAACGAACATTTATTAAATAGAAAGGACACGGTTAAGGCATTAATCGATGAGGCAGTAACTTTCATGGAGACTAATGACAATGGGGAGGTCACGGACATTACACTATGGACCACCTTTAAAGCGTATATGAGGGGACTGATTATTAAAACAGCCACACAGGAAAAAAGAAAGAAAGGCCTAACTTTGACAGAATTATATATAAAACTGGCAAAATTGGAACGCATAAATAAATTAGCGATAAATTGTAAAATTATTAAAGAAATAACTGACATTAGAGGAGAAATTAAAATAAAAGAATTAGATAAAATAAACTTTATGCTGTTAAAGTTAAAACAAAAGTGGTATCAGACTGGCAATAAAGTAAATAAAGCTTTAACAAAGAAATTAAAGAATATTAGAAGGACAGAAACAATTAAGAAAATAATAGTAGATGGCAAACAGCTGTTCACCCCTAAAGAGATAGCAAAGGCCTTTTCCACATACTATAAATCACTCTACAATTTACCAACGATGAATTATGAGCAAGATAAACTGAAACAATTTTTTGAAGTAATTAATCTCCCCAAGATCTCCAACGCTCAAAAATATTCTCTCAATAAACCTTTTTCACTACACGAGATTAACGTAGCCATAGGTAACTTAAAAAGCGGTAAGTCACCAGGACCGGATGGCTTTTCAGCTGCATTCTATAAGAAATTACAGGGAGTAACTGCTCCACTACTGTTGAGATTATTTAAGGAAATACCTAAAACTAATCCCCTTCCAGAAGAACTTTTACAAGCCTCTATCTCCCCTATACCTAAACCCGGCAAGGATCCAACCTCTATTTTAAATTATAGACCCATATCACTTATTAATTTGGACATTAAACTATATTCTAAAATACTGGCAGATAGATTGAAATTAGTAATCCCATCCATAATACATAAGGACCAGACCGGATTCGTTGGGGGCAGGAGCGCTGCTGATAACACACGCAGAATATTTAATTTAATTCACTCGGTCAATAAATACCGAATTAAGACTGCTTTTTTGGCACTTGACGCAGAAAAGGCATTCGACCGAGTCAGTTGGAGATTCTTGGACACTGCTTTGAAGAAATTTGGTATAGTAGGGAATTTTCACAACTATGCAATGTCTTTGTATTCTAACCCAACTGCTAAGGTTACGGGTCCGATGCTAGACTCAGAATGGTTTCACATTAAAAACGGCACCCGCCAGGGCTGCCCTTTAGCGCCATTATTATACATTCTGAGCATAGAACCACTAGCAGAATATATCAGGAAGGAAGTTAATATTACAGGCGTGGAAACAGCTCAGGAATCACACAGAATATCTCTTTACGCGGATGATGTTCTCCTGTCCCTAACGAACCCGCTTGACTCTATTTCAACCGTATTTAAAATAATAAAACAATATGGAGAAATTTCAAATTATAAAATAAATCTTAATAAAACACAAGTATTATCAATGTTTTGTCAGGATTTGGACTACGAGAGGCTTGGATCCCTGCACAAGTTTAATTGGAAAAATGAGGCAATAGAATACCTGGGGGTAAAAATAACCAAAGATTTAGATAATATAGTGGACTATAATTATAATCATATTATTTCTGAGCTTAAAACTCTGACAAAAAAATGGCAGGGGCTGGAAATATCGTGGCTAGGCCGGATAAACGTAGCTAATGCATATATAGTCCCTAAAATTATGTATCTTTTCAGAACAATCCCTCTAAGAGTTCAAACAAAACATTTAGTTCAACTCCAAACAATTTTGAAGCTATATATATGCCAAGGTAAAAGAATGAGAACAAGTCAACGTATTCTCATTAAAAAAGCAGAGCGGGGCGGAGTTTCCTTCCCAGATGTCGTCGGTCTCCATGAAACGGTTATGTTGTCACACTTTATGGCATGGGATACACAAACAAATAACTCCCCATTGTGGTTCCGAATCGAACAACAAGAAATAAGTAAATGCAAATTGTTTTCTTTATTTTGGGCCCATACAAATTGCCTCAAAGAACTAATCAAACTTAATTCGAACCCTCTAATAGTGAACACTATTGTCTCTATAATCAAATTTAAAAATAAAAATGCGCTAAAGGAAGTCTTATTACCATCTACTCCCTTAGAGATTCTCCAACTCTTAATTCCAGATTTTAATTTAAAGAATTGGCTACAGAAAGGGATAACAAACTTAAGTGATATATTAGAGCAAAACAGATTATTTTCGTTTGAACAGATAAAACAATTATATAACCTCCCACAAGGAGAAATTTTTACATATTTGAGATTGAAGGGACTGGTGAGTTCTTCCGGGGTGCACGACAACAGACCCATTGAAGATTGGCTAGGCACGCGTAAAAAGAGTAAGCAAGTTTCTAGAACTAGCAAATTAATCTCGCAACTGTCAAATAATGAAAAAGACTTACCAGTGATTAAATGGGAAAATGACTTGGGCATGACGTGCACTCTGGAGGAATGGAATCAGTCCTTTAGTTATACTAAAAAATGCATACACTCTCTCAATTTACTTGAAACCTACCACAAGATTAAACTCCGCTGGTATCTCACACCAAATAGACTTCATAAAATAAATATTAAAAACTCTGATATATGTTGGCGTTGTTTAGCGGCCATTGGTACAATAAAACATATTTGGTGGGAATGTTCAATGTTGGACAATATGAAAAAATCTTTAAATAATATAGTAAGTATCCTCTCCTTGGGAATAATTTTAATTACCCCACAGATGTTTCTTTTCCACATGAGCCTTTCCACTTTGGGAGAACAAAAAAGAAACCTACTTATACACATTTTTACTGCAGCAAAAATCTCCATTGCTAGAAACTGGAAAAAAAATGGCCCAATAATTTGGGAAGAAATAACCAATCAGATTAACTTTCAATATATCATGGAGAAGGGAATATATGTGAGACAAGACCAGACTGCTGAATTTGAAAAAATCTGGGCTCCTTGGGAAATTCTTACTCATAGACAAGCCTAAAGAATGAGGAGAGGAATGGAACATGGGCATCCAGGGTAATAAAAACACATGTTCCATGTCTCTAAATCATCTGTGAGCTAACAAACAACCATGAAGTATGAATGTGATAAGAATGCAGTATAAATGTTTTATATTTTCTGTATTGTATGTAATGTATGTAAATAATTCTCCCTGTCCTGTTTATACTCTCCCTCTTCCTCCCTCCCTTCGCTTTCTTTTCTTTTTTTTTTTCTTTCTTTCTTTTTTTTTTTTCTCTCTCCCGTTCTTAGTCTCCCCTTACCTACGTGAGTGGGGGGGGGGGGGGGGGGGGAGCGAGAGAGATGGAGAATTACAGTCAACAAAAGTATCTATTTTTTTTTTTTTTTGTTGTTGTTTTCTAGCGGAACTATACTTACACAGGTATTTAGCTTTCAAATTTGCCCCCTTACGAATATCACACGTTTATTTTTTTTTTATTTTTTTTTGTAAAGAACCAGGGGAGGTGATAGATCAGGGGAGAGGAGGAGAGGGTCAAATATGACTAATATGCCACAAAGAGATAAAGGGAGAATCTAAACAGAAAATGAGACACAAGGATGATTCAAACCGAAACCAGTTATCTTGGGACTCACAATCCCCTACAACTACTGAACTGAGTGTCTCAGGAAAAAAAAAAAAGATTCTAAACATGTCTGCCCCCTGATAGAGCTATACAGAGCAAAGAATCAAAACAAAATGTCCACCCCTGATAGAGCTAAACAGGCAAAGATTCTAAACAACATGTCCACCCCTGATAGAGCTATACAGAGCAAAGAATCAAAACAAAATGTCCACCCCTGATAGAGCTAAACAGGCAAAGATTCTAAACAACATGTCCACCCCTGATAGAGCTATACAGAGCAAAGAATCAAAACAAAATGTCCGCCCCCTGATAGAGTTATACAAAGCAAAGACTCTAAACAACAAATCCACCTTCTGATATAGCTATACAGACCAACGATTCTAAACAACATGTCCACCACCTGATAAAGGTATAAAAAGCAAAGAATGCTCCATAAGATACATTATCTGTATTTTTCCGTTAAAGTATTTCTATTTAAAATACATGCTGTTACAGTACCCTCAGCATCAGATGCGCAAAACGCCGTTTAGTAGATCAATAGACAGACATAAGCCAATTTAGGACTCACAGACACAGATTATTCCCAGCAGGCATTATGATTTCCTCCCCCCCTGCCCTAGAGATAATTGGGAAGTAATTCAATTATCTCCAGGACAGAGGCGAATTGCCATTTTAATTTCAACACAAAAAAAACACATAAAAATACATAACTTTATAATGGTCGAACATTTCCCATTCGTATCACATATCCCCAGATAGCCTGGATCTGAGTGCATATGATTGACGAATAGCGCTCAGATCCCATACGCATAGTTCAATCGCCAGGGAGTCCAAGTCCATTACAGTCTTTCGCATGGTTTGAAATGGCCGCCGCCTCGTGGTCGACATACGAATGAGTAATTCCACAAAAAACGGCAAAACAGACGAACCAGCGATCCCAGGTTATACAGATGGATCTGTCACACATGCACTTCTTGCAATTGCTCCATTAAACATAAATACATTATTTGCAGACAGTTATCCTTTAAGAATATTACAGGGATGACCGCTAATGATGAGAGTTTTGTGTTAGTATGTGACAGATCCCGCTTTTTTTGTGCTTTTTCCTCCCAGCCCCTATGTAACCACAGTAGGAGGAACATCATTTCACAATCCGTTCCAGGTGACCAACGAGGTGACTGATTACATCAGCGGTGGTGGCTTCAGCGATGTGTTCCCCATGCCGCAGTATCAGGTACGCACACAATCCGTGCCATTGTATCCTCCCGTTATAGTCCTGTCTCTCAGATCTTTCATGGTATCAGCACTAAACACTCCGCACACCACATTACTTTCATGGAGAATGACCATTTATATGGCTCCTCCTCAATAAGCCAGGGACCACCCTTTGTATAAATTATATATTATTTTTTTTAAATCCTAGTTAAGACTGAAGATGATCCCATAAAAGTATCAACAGTAGGCTCTCTAGCAAAATGTAAATCTCCCCCCAGTACTCAGAGTTTTATATTGCCATTAGTTAGGTAGATATGTGGAAGCAAATGTATATACTGTATGTGCTACTGTACCTTACTCAAAATAGTCTAGTTCCTACTCACAATGAGAAGTCTAGTTCCTACTCACAATGATAAGTCTAGTTCCTACTCAGGATGAGAAGTCTAGTTCCTACTCAGGATGAGAAGTCTAGTTCCTACTCACAATGATAAGTCTAGTTCCTACTCACAATGATAAGTCTAGCTCCTACTCACAATGATAAGTCTAGTTCCTACTCACAATGATAAGTCTAGTTCCTACTCACAAGTATCTGAGGCCATTAATTTGGATCTTTGGGCAGAGACACTAGATGTGTCTGCCGATGTGTTGTCACATCTCCAGCATTGGTTCAGCATTGGTCGTGGTGACTGTGGAAGATTGGGTGGCATTTGTGTTGTGTCCTATGTCAGCACATTAGGAACTTGTATGACATTTCCTGATCTTTACTGGAGATGAACCTTTGTGGATGAGTAGAAGGATCCTGTGCCACTGTACAGGTGTGATTTGGATGTTCAAGATGTCTTTCCATTATTTTGTATAAAGGGGATGGAGTATAAGCATGAGACGGGTTTGAGAAGATGCCATGTATCCTTTTTTCGTCTGTGGGTGGAATAAATTTCAGCGTTTCTTTAGGGAATTGATGTAGTCATCAATTATGATTTTCGATGATTAGAATAGACCAAGACATTCATTATCGGTCACCAGTTATTTTTTTCACTTGTATTAAGAAGTGTTTATTCATAAAAATGTTATTGCTTTTTATCAACAAATACTATAATCTTTACAAGTGTTGAATTAGCCTTACAATCAGAGGGACAGGGTGAACGTGGGGGAGGGGTGGACACAACATTGTCTTCTTCCCTGGTCATGCCACTGGCCCTTGCCTCGTGAGGATCTCTGAGACAATTTTATCACATGTTATCAGCAAGGCTCCATACCATGTATCTGTCTGTTCAGTACTTGACGATGGTTCCCATTATTATGTTACTGTCTCTTCTCTAGGCTTTGGGCGTTGCACAGTACCTTCACACAGAGAAATTACCCCCAGACAGTTACTATAACCGCAGTGGGCGGGCCTATCCTGACGTCGCAGCTCTGTCTGATAATTACTGGGTGGTCACAAACCTTGTGCCAGTCCCATGGGTTTCAGGCACCTCAGTAAGTGTTATTTCCTCTTGTCTCTGAGTCTCTGTGTCAGTCTCTGAGTCTCTGTGTCAGTCTCTGAGTCTCTGTGTCAGTCTCTAGGTCTCTGTGCCAGTCTCTAAGTCTGTGTGTCAGTCTCTGAGTCTCTGTGTCAGTCTCTGAGTCTCTGTGTCAGTCTCTGAGTCTGTGTGCCAGTCTCTGAGCCTCTGTGTCAGTCTCTGAGTCTGTGTGTCAGTCTCTGAGTCCGTGTGCCATTCTCTGAGTCTGTGTGTCAGTCTCTGAGTCTGTGTGCCAGTCTCTGAGTCTCTGTGTCAGTCTCTGAGTCTGTGTGTCAGTCTCTGAGTCTGTGTGCCAGTCTCTGAGTCTGTGTGCCAGTCTCTGAGTCTCTGTGTCAGTCTCTGAGTCTGTGTGCCAGTCTCTGTGTCAGTCTCCATGTCTTTGTCAGTCTCTGAGTCTTTGTGTCAGTCTCCATGTCTCTTTGTCAGTCGCCGTGTCTCTTTGTCAGTCGCCGTGTCTCTGTGTCAGTTTCTGAGTCTTTGTGTCAGTCTCCATGTCTCTGTCAGTCTCTGTATCCCTGTGTCAGTAGCTGTGGCCCTGTGTCGGTGTCTGTGTCTCTGTCTGTCTCAGTGTCTCTGTGTCAGTCTCCGAGTCTTATGTGACAGTGTCTGTGTCAGTCTATATGTCTCTGTGTCAGTTTCTGAGTCTTTGTGTCAGTCCCCATGTCTCTGTCAGTCTCTGTATCCCTGTGTCAGTAGCTGTGTCCCTGTGTCGGTCTCTGTGTCTCTGTCTGTCTCAGTGTCTCTGTGTCAGTCTCCGAGTCTTATGTGACAGTGTCTGTGTCAGTCTATATGTCTCTGTGTCAGTTTCTGAGTCTTTGTGTCAATCTCCATGTCTCTGTGTCAGTCGCTGTGTCTTTGTGTCAGTTTCTGAGTCTTTGTGTCAGTCTCCGTGTCTCTGTCAGTCTCCGTGTCTCTTTCAGTCTCCGTGTCTCTGTCAGTCTTTGTGTCCCTGTGTCAGTTTCTGATCCGCTGTGCCAGTTTCTGAGTGTCTGTCAATCTTAGTCAGTCACCGTGTCTCTGTCAGTCTATATGTCTCTGTGTCAGTCTCTGTGTCCCTGTGTCAGTTTCTGAGTCTGTGTGTCAGTCTCTGTGTCCCTGTGTCAGTTTCTGAATCTTTGGGTCAGTTTCCAAGTCTCCGTGTCAGTCTCCATGTCTCTGTGTCAGTCACCGTGTCTCTGTCAGTCTATATGTCTGTGTCAGTTTCTGTGTCCCTGTGTCAGTTTCTGAGTCTTTGTGTCAGTCACCGTGTCTATATGTCTCTGTGTCAGTCTCTGTGTCCCTGTTATTCTCCGTGCCAGTCTCCGTTTCATTCCCCATGTCTGTCTGTGTTATTCTCCATGTCAGTCTCTGTTTCATTTCCCTTGTCTGTCTGTGTTAGTCTCCGTGTCAGTCTCCGTTTCATTTCCCTTGTCTGTCTGTGT